>CAKAOH010037543.1:0-65304 GCA_916701665.1 Sebastiscus tertius | reverse complement strand
AAGGGGTCCCTTGACCTCTGACCTCAAGATATGTGAATGAAAATGGGTTCTATGGGTACCCACGAGTCTCCCCTTTACAGACATGCCCACTTTATGATAATCACATGCAGTTTGGGGCAAGTCATAGTCAAGTCAGCACACTGACACACTGACGTTGCCTGTTGTTGCCTGTTGGGCTGCAGTTTGCCATGTTATGATTGGAGCATATTGTTTATGCTAAATGCAGTACCTGTGAGGGTTTCTGGACAATATTTGTCATTGTTTTGTGTTGTTAATTTCAAATTAATTACTTGAATTAAATTAAGTTAATTTATGCAAATAATACATTTGCATAAAGCAAGTATATTTGCACACTCCCATGTAGATTAGATTATTAAATACTTGACAAATCTCCCTTTAAGGTACATTTAAAACATGTGCAATTAATTTGAGATTAAATATTTAATTGATTGACAGCCCTAATTTAGATCCAAACATAGATGAAGTGATGAGGAGGCAGCAGGGAGCGTTTCAATGAGTTAATGAAAAGATGACTTACAGCTGAGAGTTCAAAAACACCAGGAACACTGAACACCGGAAGAAACAAAACACTAATTAAAACTGGAACATTGATACAAGCTACTAGGGCAGATAACAGGAGAACAAATCTCCATACAGCAACGACCATAAAACCAGAAAGGACCAGGGTTAGTATAAATAATGAGACTAATGGGTCAG
The DNA here is from genome assembly GCA_916701665.1 of Sebastiscus tertius. Lineage (NCBI taxonomy): Eukaryota > Metazoa > Chordata > Actinopteri > Perciformes > Sebastidae > Sebastiscus > Sebastiscus tertius. Next base: position 64,587 of record CAKAOH010037543.1, on the reverse strand, counting down.
GTGGGGCTAACGAGGGACTTGTGAACCTAATCAGGGTGGGGATCAAAAGTGGCGGGAAAACCCAACACATTCTCTTCCCAACTCATCACATACTGACACTTTTCAGTAGCAGTAAACGTGTGCTTAATGTTGTGAATTAAACAAAAACACTTGCTTAGGTTTAGGCAACAAAACCACTTATTTAGGTTCAGAAAAAAACAACATGTTTGGGTTTAAAACTACTACATATGTACATGGAAAATATGACGTGAACACGGGACGCGAACGAACAGCTAATTGTAACATGAAAGTGAAACGTAACACACGGGACACTACGGCACCACAGCACTTCCTCTGAGTGTTTACTGTTGGATGGGTTTCCAACATAAATTGAGTTGATGGAAAGCCGTCTCATACGATGCTAAAGGATTGTCTTGTGCAGCGGTATCGAAAGCCGATGGCGCCAGTAGCCTATTTGACGTCCGGGGAATGAGAACGGGCGGTAAATCTGAAATGGGAGGAGAGATGAGTAACAACATAAAACAGGAAACACTAAACATGAATGAGTAAAACAACAAAGCATAACCTGAGGGAAGGGCAGATTATGACAATATTGTAGGTATAAAATGTAAAAAATTACCTAAAAAAGAACAATATTTTTTATTATTTTCACCTGAAGATTTACTCCAATTATAAACCTTAAAGAATTTAACTTCTCAATGTCCGTGACCCCGAACATCAAGATACAAGATATTATGGAAATCAATTATGCAGCACTTCACACAATGACTACATGAGAGGAAACATCCTCTCTGCTAAATAAAATCTATGAATAAATTATTAACTCAGTTGCAAACCTCAACTCCCCGCCGTGTTGCACTCCATCAGTCACATTGTTGTTGTTGTTAAATGACTGCCAGCTCCTTCACTTAGAAACATTTCTGCGACATTAAATCTTCAATCATTTAAATGTTGCTGCATGTGAGCAAACAAAAAGGATCTTTAACGTTGCTCTATTCTGGGTTCGATCCACTAAAGTTGTTTACTCCCATCTTGTCTTGGGCAGCAGCAGCAGCCACCTGAGCAACTGGGAGCCTTCGAGCATCAGCCAAACACACTCTTCCTTTTTATTATCAGCTAATTAGTGTGGTTAATCAGGCTGATAATGAGCCTGGGCGCCGTGCCATTTCAATCTGACACCAGGCCAGGGTTCAGATCCCCACCAAGAAACACCTCGGGCATCCCAGAACTCATAGTCTTCCTGGACTCGAGAGGAGAGAGGGATGACAAGGTCGACAGGGATGAGTGGCGTTTGTTTTGATGATATCAGGAGGGCATAAATCCACACTTTTATGGCTGCAGGGATAATAAAAACTGCCAAAAGGGGTTTAGAAACTCTGTATTACTAGATCATCCGTCTGCAGAGCACTTTAAAAACACGTCTGTCTTATCTCTCTGCAAGATTTTCAGATTTTTCTCCCCTTTCCTCTGAGCAGCTGTGGACTCTCCACAGGGAGAAAAAAGGGAAATTGATGCTCGTAACTGTAACACATCATGTTGACCCTTCAGATACACACACACATCATAATCCACCTAAACACACACATCCCCAACACCTTATCACAGTACTTTAATGGAAAACAATCCAGTCCTATCACCTCCCATCTCCCTCCTCTTCCTCCCTCCCTCCCTCCCTCCCTCCGTCTCCTTCTCTCCCTCTCTCTCTGCTGCCTCACTCATTCCCTGAGCAGCACACTGAGCTGGATAACGTCTCCTTCAACCCGCAGCACAGACTCATTTCTCTACACACCAGCTCTGAGTGGATGCTCAGCAGGGGTGTTTGAGATATTAGCGCGCTGTGGGGGGAACTCAGCTCAGGGACTTCTACCATCCACATACAAAGGTAAGCCTCTGGATCCTCATAGGTTAGATTCCTGTTTGCTGTCAAGCACCAAAGTGAAGGTGGTTAAAGTTATAGCCACCTGAAACTGCAGCCTTTCAGCCTCTCAGCAGTCCCAAGACAGATTTGTGAAACATTTTCTAAGGTGTTGTGCTGTTTGGACATTTTTTTACATGTGGAAATGTGCTGCTGTCATTCTTATAGACTTGAAGGTATACTGTATATGGTCAGCAGCAAAGCGCTGAACTAGAGAAAGTGTGTTGGCAGTGTGACCTGCGACGTAATCCTTGCTTTGTTTGGAGCAGTAAGTTTAGAAAAGAACAGTACCAGTCACTGAATGTAATCTTAATGGGCTTAAAACAAGGAGACCTGAAAACAGTGAGTACAGTTTAGTCTCACTTTCAGAGATTTTATTTTGGCACCTTTGAACCTCTGACCTGTTAGATTACACCACGCCACTGCTATGTTTGTTCCATGCATCAGAGACTTATTCAGAAAATTGTTATTTGAGTCTTTCAGTACACGAAGAACCACATTTGACCTGAACTGAATCATCAGTGTCACTGAATCAGTAGCTTTTTTTTTTCATTGATGCTCCTCTCACTGTTGATAGATTGTGTTTTCTATATAAATCTGTCATAAAAATCCGAAGCAATATAGTCTGCGTCCTCACGATGATCTACAGATGTTGTACAGATGTTGGTTCCCAGAGTTAAGACAGAGTCTCCGTTCTCCTGGGGACTTGAAATTGTCAGATATGATTGCTGTTGGTGATGTCAAAAGTGTTTGCTTTTAAATTTCTCATTTTTGCTTTAGATCGTTTATGCATCTTAACTGTAGCAGTTGTCTTATTCTGCTAATGTTGGTATTTATTGTTGTAACAGTGTTTTAATGCTGCCCTCTTGGTCAGACCCCTCGTTGGGTGGACGCATCATCTGCAGAGGCCTCGCTGTGGTGCACCAGCATAAAGCTGGAGGATGATATGTGTAGTTACAGCTGGAGGAAGAGAAGCAGATTCTCTCTGTCACTCACTGCAGCTTCTTAGTCTTATTCTGTTGTCGGCTGTCTGTTTTAATTGATAAAAAATGGAAATACACTGAGTGGTACCTTACGCTCACAGCAATGAGCAGCATGGAGATGTTTTTTTGTTTTGGCGCTGCATGGGTTTTGGTTCTCAGTCTACACAGAGGCGTTCCTAACTATAGATATAAAACATATATTCTATTATATCTATGGTCCTAACCATCTGGTTGGTGGACCTCTGCAGGACAATCTGCAAAATCTACTTCAGAAAAGTACCACTCCAACCAATATTTCTTTAAATAAAATAAATAAATGAATAATTATATACTGTATATATGTAGCCTACAAAGCTTCAACGTTTTATAAGTTAATAATAATGATAATATTTTATATATATATAAAATATATATAATATATATATAGCATGTTTTAAAACAAGGTTACAAATATAAAAATTGTCAGGTAAAAGAACAAAAAAGAATAAAACAAAGAGTATCATCAGGTAAACAGACAGTACTAATGAAGCAGGTAAAACATATATTTAAGTCTGCAATTCTTTGTATTCTATTTGTTGTCTTATCTCCTTCAACTAATAAAATAACATGATATTCAGTAAAGGGTTAATGCAGTAATGATACAGAAATGAACACACATCATTTATTTAATTTCTTCAACTACCATTAATATTACAACAGGCACAAAGACCAATGTCGTCATAATAGTGTAAATGCAAGAAATAGCATTAACAAAGACGTGCTCCATGCTTTGATTATTGACAAACAGCTTGATGGTTTCAGTTTTGGTCAGAACAACAGACACATTTAGCCAGACTTTGATTCAGTTTGACTAAACTCTAAATAAATAAAAAATAAATAAAATATGAATTCTAATGTGTCTGAAAATCTGTTTAAAATGCTTAAAACTGTTGGCTGACGTAATGTTTTTGCATTTACCAAAGGCGGCTGAGTCTGATTTATTGCTTACTTATTTATTTACCGAAGCTTAAAATACTAAGATATTTTAACCATATTGTCCTTATTGTCATTTTACTGTTTTGAAATGGAAAGACAAATACATTCACACACCAAATAGCTCCGTCAGAAGAATTTTAATGCTGTGTAACGTTTCAACTCTGCTTGATATTTCTTTAATTCTTTAACCACCTTATTTCGTGCTGGGATGTGCGCGTCTTTTTTTATCGTTTTGAATTGTTTCTTCTTGAAATGGAAAAGACTTAATATGAATGGGTTTTGTGGTTGCTTATAGATATAATTTGAAATGCATGTTTCGAACAAAACTGCTCAATTTCTCAAGTGTCCTGAAAACAGGGAGAAAAATGAAACAGAAATGCAGCAGAGCTAAACATCTGAGGACATTTAAAGACGTAAATACGTCTTCCCATTGGACAACAGTCCTTATACTGACACAGTAGACCGCACATTATTGCTCAGTTCTCCATAAAGGGATGCAGCATAACAGGATTTTAGCTCGGAGACCGTTCCAGTCTGATGCTGAGGATGTCAGTGGAGCTCTAACAAGCCCCTGCCCGCTCTTCATCACTGTAGTGCCAGCTATGTGCCCATGAGTATTCATCAGGAAGGGCTAATGGGGCACAGCAGTGTGAACCTCTGATTTACAGCCCGTCCCCTGTCAGGCCTAATGATAGGGCAATGGGGCTGGTTATGGAGAAACAGGTGCTGCCGCAGAGTGAATAGATGCAAAGCAATGCTGCTGAAAGCCACGGGTGATTGTCGTTTTGTCCCCTGCACAAATGCTCATTTGCAATATTGTGTTCACACATACATAATTATTGTGCATAGAAATTAGCTCTCTTGAAGTAGGCTTATGGATAGAGGTCTGGTGCGTGTGTGTGTGTGTGTGTGTGTGAGTGGCGTGTGTGAGCGGCAAATATATCAAACAACAATAAGCAGTGAAAGTTTTCTAAATGGTTTCCAGAATAAATGTCACATTCAATATACACAACGACCCTCTGTCCATATTAACTCCAGATGGAGCTCGATGATGAAGTGAGAAATAATAACGCCCTAAATGAACTCATACACTGAACTAAATGTATCGACTGTGGTCAGGTTATTAAAGCCCCTGGAGAACATTATTACAGTAAACTAATCACTTTAACAACCAAGGCATTATGTGGTATTAAGGCTGGGCCATATGGAGGAAAATAAATATGAGTACAACAGGGAGAACTCACTATGATATCTGTTTCAAATACAGGATGGAAATAATCCAGAATATCCTGTAGTGTTGAGTGAGTGATTTAACTCACATATTGTTAACTTAGATAACAAATATATAAAGACAGCTGACAAACTATACCTTTACAAAATGGACAATACATTGTATGTTCATATTGGTCTACAGCCCAGGTCTCCTTGCAGTTGTCTCAGTGACATAATCCAGTCATGTAAAGATCAGAGACAGTTTTTACTTGAGGTGTCTTTAAAGTGAGGAAATGACAGAAATGTCTCCAACTAAAACATGTACATATATTTCAGGATATGGTGCATCCTTGGGAATAATCATTTTTAATCTAAAATAAACACTGTCAAAATATGACTGAAAAAAGTGGTCTATTGGCTCAACTTGCCCCCGTACAGTACACCCAGTCTGTCAAGAGGAGTGCGGCAAACGTGAACCAATCACGTCCTAGAAAAGGTTAAGGTTGATTAGCCTGTATCATCTTTTTATTTATCTTGTATTGAATCATTGCAGTTTACATTAAGATTTGCATAACAAGTTAAAACTATAATCTATAAGTAAATGGCTCAACTTCCCCCGGGGCTTTTGGCTCAAATGAACCCCCCAAAAAATCTCTTTGAACGCTAAAACGATGTGTTTTTTTTTTATTTAAATGTTCTTACCACTTGTCGTATGGGCCTCTCTCCATCACAGGGTCAGTAAAATGGATGACTCTTTCAAAAAGTGCAGTCACATGACCAGTTTTGTCTATGGTTGCCTAGAAACAAGGGGTGGCTCAACTTCCCCACAGGCTCAAATCACCCCACAACTGTACATCTCCAACCCTCACAACACAAAGACGTGTTCCTTACGTCCGAGGTTCCCAATTGTTTTGGCTTGTGGCCCACGAAAATAAAAGAATATCTTCTGGTGATGCCAGATGTGAGCAGTGTTTTTATCTTTCTCAGACTGCTTCATTTGAAGGATTTTGAGAAGACTTAGGAGCTAAAAGTGTCCAATATTTCCAGCCCGTTCTCATTCCCAGTTCGTCCAACAAACACAAGGCTTTCATCCAGGAGACAGCTGTCCATGTCCCGTGCATTGAAGTTTCACTTTCACGTTACAATCAGCTGTTCGTTCATGTCCCCTGTTCACAACGTTCAGTGTCATTTTCACTGGACAAACGTAGAAGTTTTAAGCCCAACCATGTAGTTTATTCCTAAACCTAACTAAGTGGTTTTGTTGCCTGAAACTAAGCAAGTGTTTTTGTTTAATTCACAACATTAAACTGCAGTAGGCAGTATATGTTTGTCATCAATGGGCAAAAAATCCATAATAACCTTTCAGCATATTGGAACTCAAGTGCTCTGAGAGAAAACTAGACTTCTGCATCTCATCATGGCTGTTTTCAGGCTTTAGAAAGTCTAGCCCATGACGGGAGACTTTGGTCAATCACAGATCATTTCAAAGAGAGAGAGATAGCGTTAAGCATGCGTCTACTGCGACCGGAAAGTGACGCCCAGGGGTCTGACAAAGCGTCAGTGTATGACGAGTTAGGGTGAGAACACGTTGATAAAGCACATGACAAAGGCAAAAGTCAGAAAAAAGTAACATTTTGTATCATAGTAATTTTATTTGTATTTCTTATCCCTGTAATCATCTTGTGAGCCTTCTAAATTATTGTTAGATCCCTTTTTTTGGGGTCTCCCACACCACGTTGGGAACCAATGGTATCTAAAGCTAAGCAAGACAAAGCAATCATTGTGTCATCTCCTACTAAATCTCCCACTTCCTTTTGAATTCCTGTCACATTAAAACAGCAAAATGTAGGCCCACTTATCACAGCTACGTTTCACATCACTTCAGAAAAGAAAAACATGCAGAGTGACATACTGTTTTTGTGCAACGAGACCAGAACAGTTTCACAACTCCTGTCAGTGAAGTTGTTGTAGGTGTTCAGCAGTTGAAGCTCACTCACTGCAGGTCAGCTGGCACCGTTTACTGATGGATCACTGCACAGCCCACACACACACACACACACCGACACACACACACGCACACACACAGTAGCTCTCTGCCTGGACCATCCCACACTCCAACGGTGTCTTTTCCCACAGAGCTGGCAGTCAGGAGGAATATGGGCAAATCCGAAAGCCAAATGGATATCATGGAGAAATCAAGTAAACCTGGGAAGCGTCGTTGGACTGCTGCAGAGATCGGTCTGTCCGTGTTGCTGCTGTTGGTCAGCTGTGCCTTGGCCGGGCTGGTAGTCCTCTACACATCGATGGTGAAAGGTAATGGGCTCACTGTGGAAAGATACAGATATTACAGATGGCAGCAGTAACAACAAGTGTCTCCCTGCTCGTTTTTTGACTGATTGGAATCCGGCATTGACACAGGAAATGATCCTGACTTTATAAATGCTACCAGATATGACTTTGCTTTATGCAACACTGATGCACATATGGTAGCCTTTTTACAGATTGTTAAACGTTAATGTTACTCACCAAAATAAGAAAAAAAACACTTTTTTCTTTTTAAAGAAGAGATATTTTGTGGACACAAATACAACTCTGAATAAGACATAAGACACACCAGACCAGTTTTTGTCTTTTTTAGGAGGGTACAGGGGGTCTTTAGGGGGAGATAGCAGGTCAACAGTAGATGTCACATAGAAGTGGCAGCTCAGCACTATGTGACAAGTTGTTCTAGTCATAAATCTGTAATAAACATGAATGAATGGATAAATTATTTAAAATAAATTGTAAAAGTGTATAAGGGCTTAGAACATTGTGATAAAAGTATATGATGACCATTTCCATGCTTGCTTATGTCTCACAAGTTGAATAGAACCCATTTTCATTCACATATCTTGAGATCAGAGGTCAAGGGACCCCTTTGAAAATGACCATGCCAATTTTTCCACGCCAAAATGTGCCCTAAACTTGGAGTGTTATTTAGACTCCTTCCCGACAAGCTACCATGACATGGTTACCAGTGGATTCCTTAGGTTGGTTAGTTTCATATGATATCTGTATCTTCACTGTAGCACCAAAACTGAACCTGCCAGAGCCTCTAAAATACAGAAAAGTCGGTCGGGATTGCCCACGATCCTCAGAAATTGCTTGTTAACAGTGACACCTGTGGCTGTTAAGTCAATGACAGTCAGCGTCCTGTTGCCTGCGCTTGTGCTTGCACTACCGAAACACACCAGACTGAACGTGATTGACAGACATCATGTTGGTTAACGTTAGCAACATTAGCCAGCTAAAACCACAATATCACTCTCTGCTTGGCAGTAATGTTAGCTTACCAAACGAATGTCCGTACGAAGCAGTCTACAGACCGATAGAGGAAACACAGAAAGTCGCGTAAAGGTCTAATTTCGTTAGGTTACAACCTGTTCCCTCATTTGCTATAAAAAACTATTCATACATGTAAAAAGTCACACAGTCCCTTTAAATGTTTAGTGATTATTATAATTTAGAATAAGGTCATCCTGACCGTTAATACCGTTTCTTCCAACCATTTCAGAACAATCTAACAAGACGAACGTGTCGAGGAGCTCAACAAGTGAAGGTGAGTGTTTAACACTGGAAGCACCGTGTGATGAGTGGGTCGGCATGTGTCATATTGGAGCCTGCACATCTATTGATAGTCCCTGTAATTCCCTTTACTGCCTGATCAGCAGTGGCACACAAAGGTGAAAGAACAGAGTCACTGCTGACATAAACACTTCCCGTCAGACACACAGACTACACCGTAGATCTAGACTATTTACAACGAGCTTTTTCATACAACATCCTCCTCATCTCAGTCAAGGTGTAGTTTGTCAAATGCTTTCTCATGAATATTGACACTGATTTTTTCCAGGCCAGCTGTTTCGCTCCAGCCACAACAGTGTGTGCACAACAGCGGACTGTGTTACTGCAGGTGAGAGGAACTGTTTGTTTCTTTTTGCTCTCCTGTTGTTTTATTTTACAAACAAAGTCAACCCCCCATCACTGCAAAAAGCTGTTTCCTAACCACATGTGGATCTTGTCCCATCCTGTCCGTCTTTCCCCAAAGCTGCTCGGCTCTTGCAGAACATGGACAAGTCAGTGAAGCCTTGTGATAATTTCTACCAGTATGCCTGCGGGGGTTGGCTGGAGAGGCACGTTATCCCGGAGACGAGCTCCCGCCACAGCGTCTTTGACATTCTGAGAGACAAGCTGGAGATTGTCCTCAAAGGTCAGCTGGGTTTATTCTTTAAGTGGTCAGTGGGCTGCAGCATTCAGAGCCGTGCGTGGGCTTCATTCAGAGATGAAAATGTCTGCGTGTGTTTTGTTGTTGCAGGTGTTCTTGAGATGGAGAATGAGCAGGACAGAAAGGCCATCAAGAAGGCCAAAGTGCTTTACAACTCCTGCATGAATGAGAGTAAGGCTCTCTTTACACCTCTTCTAAACATGAGTGCTTTACTTCTGAAAGGAGGCATAAAACACCGTTTCTGGAGCTGTTTATTGTTTCCACCTCAGCCAAGATTTCTGCTGGAGTCACCAAGTTACATTTAAGACTTTTAAGCTCCATTTAATGGCATATATAGAATGCAATTTAATACCTGATCACCGTGAGCCTACTGGCCAAAGTATGAAGGTATGATAGAAAACCAGTAGAGACGACGTGGCCTAGACTTATTTATTATTATATTACATTTTTCAGTACTTACCAGTATGGCAGTATCCGTCCATTATCTATAACCGCTTATCCTATTCAGGGTCACGGGGGGGCTGGAGCCGATCCCAGCTGACATAGGGCGAAGGCGGGTTACACCCTGGACAGGTTGCCAGACTATCACAGGATGTGATACACTGATAGATATAGACAGACAACAATCTACGCTCACATTCACACCTACGGGGAATTTAGAGTCAACAGTTAAACGCTAACACGGGGAGAACATGCAAACCCCACACAGAAGGGCCCCAAGCCGGGTTCAACCCTCTTTCTGTGAGGCGGCAGGGCTAACCACTGCACCACCGTGCAGCCCAGTATAGCAGTATACAAAATTAATTTCTAATCATACAATATGTGTAATTAATGCAGCCTGGACACAGTGTGTAACATTTAGGGGGATCTATGGGCAGAAATGGAATAAAACATTAATAAGTATGTTTTCTTTAGTGTATAATCACCTTAAAATAAGAATCACTGTGTTTTTGTTAGCTTAGAATGAGCTGTTTATATCTACATAGGGAGCGGGTCTTCTTCACAGAGCCGCCATGTTTCTACAGTAGGACAAACCACTGTGTTAACTTTCCTTGCTTGGGCCGGAGTCGATAATGTTACTGCGTAAACTGCAACTTCCACTGTACATTCACTTGATATTCTCACTCGCTCACACACATGTGCTGCCATTCCCTCTCTCTCGCTTCGCCTCCACTTCCCACGTATGCACACACTCTACACACTGCTATTCTACAAATGACCTACGCTACTCTCACAACAACTGTACATAGAGCCATTCACGTTTTCATGTCGGCCACCGTAGTTGTCCTTCACGCCTGGCACACAGGAGAGGTTTCAATCCACAACCTTACCGTTAGATACTGCCAGATGTTACACACTTGACTTTTAAGTTAATTTAAGTTTTTGCTAAAATGAACACTTGCCTTTTATAAGACAAGGAGCTTCTTATAGCTACTGTAGCTAGCAGTAGTGACAGTGTTGCAGACTGAAACTCCACAAGAAAGGACTGAAGTGCCTCCTGCAGCACAATCCACTGTCGAAACAATCCCAGTTTTAGGTGTGTAATGTCTCCTGACAGATACAAGGATATTTTGAAAATAACATTACTGAAAAGAGGAAAAGAGGAGATGTTTAAGAGCCATGTAAATTCAAATTTGAGGACTTAAAAGAAGACCTGCAGATACCCTGCTCAGCAGATGGAGATGCTCAGTTTTCATGAAAATTTAGATGTTCAAATTTCCATTTTTTTTTCTGAACCCTTTAAGGACTTCTCGTTTATCTTGCTTCAAAAGTAGGGATTGAAAGTTTATTGTTGTGGTGAGACCGATTTTGTCAAGTACTGTTTCCAAGGTAAAAACAAAAGTTCAATATCTTGTTGTTTCTATGTGGTATTTTACCTGCAGGCCTCATAGAGCAACGTGACTCTCAGCCCCTCCTGAAGCTCATCGAGAGTATCGGAGACTGGCCCGTGGCGTCAGATGACTGGAACAGCACTACGGGTAGAAACACACCCTGATCAATGTCTAGAGCTTAACATGCAAATGTGCACGTGTAATGCATCCACACAAACAACACACTCGTGTTCCTACTCAAATCCATGTGCTTACGCAGAGCTTGTGTAGCTATATTTGAAGCTCAGTGAATTGCTGAGTGTGAGCTTTGTTGGCGGGATCAAGAGGCCGTCCGAGGCTCTTCAGCTGGGAGCGTGATGATGAGTGGGTAGAGGAGCAGGTCCTCACTCAGGACTGTGAAGGATGCTTTAAATAGTCCACACTGCTCTTCCCCAAGCTATCGCCACTTTAATTAAATGTAATCATGGACGGTGGCTCAAACTGAATTAGCCACACATAGCTGCATCTGCACACAGCCCAGTTATAATGAGCAAGCAGAGGCACAGAGGGAGCCTCATTTTTGCATCCTGCTACATTGAATAGTTCTTTACAGCTAGATAACTGTGTTTAAATGAAGTGCCATTTCGTTTCCTGTCCTCGCAGAGGAAGCATGGAGCCTCGAGGACACGTTGGCAAAGCTTAACGCTCGTTTCCACAAGAAGGTTCTGCTGGACATGTACGTGTGGACGGACGACCGGGACTCTCGGCGCCATATCATTTATGTAAGATCACAAACAACAGACTACAGTCGTAACGTCATTATACAGTCATTATGTATTAGTCTGTCTCTTAATAGCCTACTTTCCAACTTCCCTACCCTGTCTGTGGCAGTCAGCTCAGGCCCATTCATTTCTAGAAGATGTAATTCAATATGAGTCACAAATATATAGTTTCATTTTAATAAAAGGCTAAATAAGTTCCAAATAGTGTATTTGTTAGGGACTATTTTCAGCAATGGATTAATACACATTTTGTGTGCTTGGGAGTTTTTAGGACTGTGTATGTGTGATGGACTCAATATAAACTGCAGTGCCCGTGTTCATGGTAATGAAGGAACATGTCAGCCAGTGTAACATCAATTTGTTTTTAATGGTTGTGTCTGGAAGGTAACCTGCAAATTGCAAAAACTTGCAAAAACTAGGACCTATCCTAACCTTAACCATTCAAAGTCAATGCCCAACCTTAAAAGAGCTAAATACGGGATTGGGGGCATTTCTATTGCCTCTCAACGGCTCTCAACATGGCAGCGGCGAGCCGGCGACTTGCTGCCAACGGTGCTAACAGCGCTAACAGTGAAAACAATGGTGAAAGTGCTGGTGTGATAACAGTATTTACCTGAGGGCGAACCGGTAGGCTGGCGCTACGCTTCCACAACGACGCTGTGGGTTGGGACGGCGTAATTAGCTGTAACCGCCATATGAGAGCAGGGCAGAGCAGCGGCCGTAAGCTAGCCAGTGGAGCACGCTGCTCTAAAGGCACGCGAGGCCGGCCCGGCGATGTCAACAAAGCACTGAGAAGCTCAGATTACAACACGCAGAGGGAGTAACTTCATTCTCTGCTCAGGTAGACATTACTCCTCTATATCTTTACAGAGACAATAGATGTCTGATGGTATATTAATGCTCTGGATATCGAATTTAGCACCTTTAGTCATTCGAGGTCAATGCCTAACCTTAACCATCTCGTGAGAGCATTCCAAATTGTGGGTTATCTTCTATTTTCTTCATTTTTAGTGGTTTTTAGACAACAATGGAGGTCTATTGCACAAAGGAATAAACTATATTAGCTTTAGCTACGCCGATAACCCTTGTTAGTATGATCAGTTCATTGTTGGTTTTGGTCATTTCACAGGATTTATTGACAATAAGAAAAATATAGAATATTGTCAGCCGTAACCTTTAATTATTCTGTTAAAAACACACTAAAATGCTTAATTATTATTCTTGGTTGTTCTGGTTAGATTGACCAACCGGGACTTGGGATGCCATCAAGAGACTATTACTTCAATGATGGAAACTACAAAAAGGTGAGAGCTTAAAGGATCAGGTCACCTAAATCACAAAAAAACAACATATTTTCTGACTTATGCTGATAATTTGGGTTTATTTGTCAAGAATTTGAAATATCTTCCTCTTGGATTTCTGCCTCCACCACAGTACAATAGAGGTGATGAAGGGATTTTGTTTGTGGTGTTAACGGCATTAAATAAACAAAACTTGAAAAACCCTACAGCAACGTCTCTTTACAGAAACAATATCACAGTTACAGCTGCACTGAAGAAACTGTCCACATTCATGTCTTAATTATCTCGGGTTTTATTAGTCTCTGGATTATACTAAATGGACATTTTTTTAAAAATAAACATATTCGTTTTCTAATATCCTTTTATTTGAGTGGTACAAAAACCGTTGTCCTGACACAACCTTGATTTTGTTGTGGAAACAAAATGTTACAGCTTGTGATTGCACCATAGGTTCGAGAGGCCTACCTACATTTCATGGTTTCTATTGCGAAGATAACCCGAGAGGACAGGAACTTGACTCAGGATGACGACCGTGTGTGGGAGGAAATGATGCAAGTGCTGGAGCTGGAGACAGACATCGCCAATGTGAGTGCCAGCCACAACAGGAAATGGAATTGTGGGACGAGGGCTTAAGGACAATTAATAATGACAAGATGAAAAATGAGTACCTCCTCTCTGCTTCCAGTAAATGAAAGAACTGGGCTACATTTAGTGTGGAAATCGGAGATCAGCCAGGCTTGTAACCAGTTTTTTTTTGTTGGTGTCTGCATGACGAATGAGACTTTGCTGATGAAAGGAGAGCAAAATGTGACTATATATAACCACACATCAGTTTATAGATGGTTTCTTCCTTCCTGTTGCTGGACAGGCCACATCACCGGCAGAGGAGCGCCAGGATGTCACCGTTCTCTACAATAAGATGACACTCAGAGAGCTGCAGAGCACATTCAGCTTTAATGTATGTATTTCACTTCTTTCTTCTTGTGTGTTACATAAAGTGCGAGCAGGTCGCTGTACTCTATAGGCCATCTTTGACTGTCCAGAGTGGAGAAACTAAATGACTGAATGAGGATGTTTCCACTTATAGACAAGTACTGTTGAGGTGCCTTTGAGCAGGGCAGGTGACAGCTGTCCACTTGGTAGTGAACCATGTAAATATTACATTTATACTATGACCGTGGGAAATACTAATTTCTGATTAGCTTACACATATCCATTTAAAGAAATAGTTCTGGAAAATACACTTATTTGGCAACAAAGATTGATAACGCTCTCATTTCTGTACGTTAATATGAAGCTAACTAGTTAACCTATAGTGCAAAAAATTGGAAACAGCGGAAATGGTTAGCTTTGCTCTGTCCAAAGGTAACAACATGTGTCTCATTAACAGGTTATATCTTATTTGTTTAATCCGTACAAAAACTGAAGTGTAACTATAGGGGTTGCATGCAATATAATATGTTAATTAGTGAGCTTTAGAGGTGCTTGTAGATTGCTATCTGGTTACCTTTGGACAGAGCCAGGCTAGCTGTTTCCTCCCATTTCCAGTCTTTGTGCTAAGCTAAGCTGGCTGCTGGCACTTGCTACATATCTAGCGTACAGACGTAAGAGTGGTATCAATCTTCTCTCTGGCATTCAAGTGGTTAAGTCGTTAGAACACCGCTGCTAAGCAACAACAATATTAACGTTACTTTCGGCATCTAAAAGCCGCAGAGGCTAACAATTTATCAAGCTAGCAAGCGGGTAACATAATGCAGGAAATGCAAACACATATATGACAGAAGAAAAAGATGAGGCCGTTGGGAATATCAACACTTTCCTCAGACATGTTATAAAATTACGAAGAAAAACAATATACGACTAAAATTACAATATATTAACTTATTGTGCACCGAAAAATTAACTTCCATGGCCTCCGCCTTGATAATGTCAACAAACACGTCACAACTCGTGAACTTTGAGCTTTCAGAAACGTTCCACTTACTATGTCGTGAATACCACCTTTGTATTTCCTGTTGCAATGTTTGTCAATGCAGCAACTGACAGGAAGTAAACTTGGACCAAAGCTGTTGCCCTAGCAACAGAATGGAAATGACATGGTCTCTAGCCTGTGTAAGTGGGCATGCTATAGGTATAGTGATATTGAGAATAATGGACTCTATAGAGGAAATGCCACAGTGTGAAGTGGACTATTATTTGCCTCGGCCCTGTCTGTTATTTTTGTACACAATGACACCTTGTGTATTACTGTTTGCTTCTTCTTACAGATGGTAATTCAAGGTGCCACTAAGAAGGCTCGCTGTACGTGCAAGCTCAATGTGTGAACGTGTTGTTGCTAAAACACACACTAAACGCTGATAATATTCTTATTAATTCATGATATACAACATGTCACACTTTGAGACCATTGTTGTTCCTGGTGTTTTCACAGTTCACCACCCTTTATTAAGACAATTAAGAAAATAGGAACTAAAAAACTAGAAAAAATTGAATTGTATATACAACGAATATTTTGTTTAGGAAGCAGACAAGGTAAAAAAAAATAAATCACAGACACCCCCATGACAGTGTTCAAGATGCAAATATCAATGAAATAAAAAGTAACATAAAACAAGCAGCTTTACCTTTACCTTAAAGATCCTACCTTACCTTAATTAAAAGAGCGTATTCTATTCAATGGCACAGATATACAGAAAATTGTAGAAATTTCTGAGAATCCAAAATACAGGCAGGTAACAGCACACAAGCAACTGGCAAACAAAACTCCACGCACGACAAAATACAAACCAACAAAGAACAAAGGAAGTGAGGTGGTGTGAGCAGTGACTGACTCACTGGGGAAGTGAGAACAGGTGAGATGAGTGCAGAACTAGTTAGGGACAGGTGAGACGGATCAGGGCGGGGCAGACAATCTCAAAGGCAGGAAGTAAAACAAAACATGACACATGAGGAGGGAAGCTACAAAATAAAACAGGAAACAAACTGCAACCAAAACCAAAAGACCGCGACACATATTTAACCTGCATCCTACCTTTTGTTTTTCCAGGGTTTTAACTGGACACAGTATATTCAAGGTGTGCTGTCCAGTGTGTCCGTTGAGCTGCAGCTGGAGGAGGAGGTGGTGGTGTACAGCTCTCCCTACCTTGAGAAGATGAATGACGTTCTCTCCAAACACAGTGTCAGGTCAGTCCAGGAGTGTTACGCAAACAGGATTCCGTGAAAATGAAATTGTTACAGAACAGCAACAATTCAACACTGTAACAAAAACAATCTACGTTTGCAGAACTATGCAGAATTACCTCACCTGGCAGTTCGTCATCGACAGAGTGAACAGCTTGAGCCGCCGTTTCAAGGATGCCAGAGCCCGTTACAGAAAGGTGCGTTGAGCGTGACATAACAGAACAGCACATATTAACTGAATTACAACGTGTTGACTGTCTGTGTATGGTCAGACTCTCTATGGGACCACTGTGGAGGACGCTTGGTGGCGAGAATGTGTCCGTTACGTCCAGAGCAGCATGGAGAACGCAGTTGGAGCTATGTATGTGCGTGAGACTTTTGCTGGAGAAAGCAAACGAATGGTAAGTCCTTTTGGACATCACAGAAACAATCAGTTACCATCTCAGAGGAAGTTTACGTCAAACAATGAATGCAAACTGTAACTGTCCAATGTATTCTCAGAGTCACAGAGTCAGCTCAACAGTTCGTATGATATCTTATGAAACCACATGCTGTATTGTTGTTAGAAATTCATGGAGTGATGTGCAGAAAATGGACGTTGAGGGGCCAAGTGTCACCTTTTAATGTGCCACTAAATCAAGAAAATGGATTTAGAATAATTTTCTCTGCCATATTGATTGTTAACACTTCTGGGACTCTTGGACATGAAGTGCACTTTTGTAACATCAATTGCATTTTCTGCTTTTCACACCCAACTGTTCGTCATGACATGATAGCGGTAATGACATCGCAATTCTAATTATTCCAAATTCATTGTCTTCACCGGGTGCATTTTGTGCACATATAGTATTCATTATTAGGGGTGTGAATCACCAGAAGCCCCACGATACGATATTATCATGATACTTACTGTAAGTCACGATACGATTATTGCGATTTTAAACATTTTGCGACATGCTGAGTATTGCGATATATCTATATTGTGATATAAGTAAGGGATAATGTACAGCGAGCTGGCCATTGTTGTGAAATAAACCCTGACGCGAAGCTGTACATTATCACACGGCTACTTACTTAAGAAATCAATAATTTGACACAGAAATTATCCTCCAGAGTCTGACATCATGCCTACGTCCATAGCAACGGTCTGCTTTACGTAGCAACAGTCTGCTATAAAGAAATAACAGACCATAGAACGCCGTGATTGACCAATCAGAATCGAGCATTTATCTAATAAGATACAGTTTTCACTTTGTTCATCTCAGAGTTTTCATTTACATATCTTGAGGTCAGAGGTCAAGAGACCATTTGGAAATGGCAATGCTACTTTTTCCTCACCAAAATTTTGCATAAATTTGGAGCATTATTTACCATTCGACAAGCTAACATGACATGGTTGGTAGAAATCGATTCCTTAGGTTTTTTAGTTTCATATGATAGCCTTCAGATTGTTAAGAGCTTAATAGTTTATATAATAAAAGGTCAATACTTGACAACCGTGTATCTTTACAATATTGCCACGCAAAATATCGCAGTACTATGCCGTATCGATTTTTCCCTCACCCCTATCATTACGTGCCATGATTAAAATCTAGGGCCTAAAATATGACAGTTTGTTTCTGTATGGGATTGTGATTTTGCTGTTCTCAGGTCAGTGACCTTATTGGTAAGATCCAGAAAGCGTATGTGGAAACACTGGAGGAGTTAAGCTGGATGGATTCTCCCTCGAAGGAGAAGGCAAGAGAGAAGGTAAAGTACATAGCCAAGCTGAGAAAAATAAGGGTGTATCTTCTCTCCATGTTCTGCGTTTTCACACTATTTGTTCTGCATGTCATGTAGGCCATGGCAATCAAGGAGCATATTGGCTATCCGGATCATATTCTGCAGGAAAGCAACCAGAAGCTTGACCAAGAGTACGCTCATGTAAGTATGAACGGAGTCTGTTTCTGAGCCACGCTGGTAATAACTGACAGACATATGTCACTGATCTCTGATTTGTCCTGATTCTCGTTCCAGCTGAATTTTAGTGAGGAACACTACTTTGAGAACATCCTCGAGAACCTCAAGTCTGAAGCACACAAGAGTCTGAAGAAGCTCAGAGAACCAGTTGACCCGGACTTGTAAGCTTGTTGATACATCTGACAGCAATATCTGTTCTTATCAGTAAAACTAAGCGCTTGTAATCACCATGTTTTCTAAGCACATGACAATAAAACGTCATCGAGGGTGACAGCTGACAGTCACACATTTTTGCTCCTCTTTCCAAGATAGTAAACAGGGTCAAAAACATAACAAAAATGATTTTCTAAAATTGTGCATTGAATGTTCTACAGTAAAAGTAAGAATGATTCTCTGTCTTCATCAAGTAATCTACAAAGAACATTGAAAATGAAGGTTTAAATATTGTTGTTTCGTGGTGCAAAATATGCTCTTTTATGAATTATAAACCACCCACTCCTCAGGTGGATCATTGGTGCTGCTGTGGTGAATGCATTCTACTCACCCAACAGAAACCAGATCGGTAAGGGCTTTGCTTCTGAGCACAAATAAGAGATGTTTATTACACAGTTACTCCTCAGTGTAATCCTGTTTAGTGTTGCCTCAATTTATTTTTTATTTTTGTCCGTCCAGTGTTTCCAGCAGGAATCCTGCAGCCGCCTTTCTTCAGTAAACATCAGCACCAGGCCCTTAACTTCGGAGGAATAGGAATGGTTATCGGACATGAGATCACTCATGGATTTGATGACAACGGTGAGACAGAAATGACTCATCATGGATATTTTGGGAATAAGAATATTATAATAAACTGTAATTTGTTTTTAAGTTTGCTGGTTACACAGGTTACTGCTGTTTAGATGCATCGTGTGTGGCAAAACAGTACTTTGCTTAATGCGTTGTGTTTCCTCACAGGGCGTAATTTTGACAAGGATGGTAACATGCTAAACTGGTGGAGTAATTACTCTGCGGAGCATTTTAAAGATCAGTCACAGTGCATGGTGCAACAATATGGCAACTTCAACTGGAAGCTAGCGGGTGGACAAAACGTAAGCACCCAGTGGCATGTATGAAATGAGATGTTTTGTCTTTGGCTGTAATCCCCGACAATGTAAACCAAGTATTAAGTGACCACCAGAATGAGTGTTTTCATGTCGGTGTGTGTTTGTGGTTTTGTCAGGTCAGTGGAATCAGCACTTTGGGGGAGAATATTGCAGACAATGGAGGGGTTCGTCAAGCATATAAGGTTGGATGTTAGCCATACAAAACCACATGTTACTATTTCAGCAACAGTGACAAAGTACAAAATGTTTATAATAAATGTTCTGCACACCTGAAATCTGTTTTTAAGTGTGTGTGTGTTTGTGTTTACAGGCTTATCTAAAGTGGGTGGAGATGGAAGGCGAGGAGCCTCATCTACCTGGTCTAGACATGGATCACAAGCAACTTTTCTTTCTTAACTTTGCCCAAGTAAGTAAAAATAATGAGAGAACCCGTTGTTTCTGAATGTATTACTTCAGCAGACGAGAGGGCGGACCATAATTTTGCTCAGTAGGTGCATTTTTCAGTGGGTGTTTGGTGCTGAGAAGTAAACACTGGGACAAAGGGGGTGAGACGCTGAAGCAATCCCAGAGCAAACCAGTGTTCAGCTACACACACATAAAGGAGGGAGGGAATGTAAAGCATAACCAGAAAACTGTTAAACAGGTCAAAGGTTACAAATGTTTTTCAAGATTCCCCATTTTGATGATGAATTCATCAAAGTCAGCTGATACATGGATAAAATAACGTGTGCAAAACTTGCACTATAAAAGCTGTGAATTGGAAGAATATGCAAAGTGCTGTAAATATATCGTTTAAACAGGACTTATATATGAGGTAAAATGCATTTTTAATACAAACAGTGTGCACAGAAACTTTCTTTTAGGGATTGCTTTTGGAAATAGATTACTCTCCACTCATGTCATCTGTTTTTTTTCTTCTAGGTGTGGTGTGGTGCTTACCGGCCTGAGTATGCCAGCCAGTCCATCAAGACTGACTCACACAGTCCCTTAGAGTACAGGTAAGGAGCCTCGGTATGCTCATATATATATATATATATATATATATATATATATATATATATATACATCAGACCAATACAAATATTTTAATAGTAGTTTGATGGATTTTTGATTATAGTAGCACACTAAATTTACTCACTCTGGTTTAAAACTGATAATCTGTGGGAAACTTTTATTTTACCAGCTGTGCTAAACTCAAAGAAGCTCCTGTAACTTTCATCATGCGTTTCAGTTTCAAAATAAGATCCATATTGATACATATGGTAGTTTCAAAATAAGTAAAATAAAATAATTATCACCCGACTGCAGATCCTCTCAGCTTGTTTTTGGGTGCAGCAGCAGGCAGTTGTTTTGAGCATAAAAGCTCCAAAAAACATTTTATACACTACCTGCTCAGTGCCCAATGACAGCCAGACACAGTTAGTGACTAGCTGGTGAGCATAGTGGAGTATTTAGCAGCTAAAGAACCAGATATATTTGTCATGAGTTGGTAGAGACCAAACACAGAGCTAAAAAGAGAGTGAATATTGGACTTATATTCACCAGGTGTCCAGAAACACAACTACAAATGAATGCTAATGTTGCTCCGTAACTGCTGGATGTGTAAATAAGCAATTGTTTGTTAACAAGTGCATCATATCATCTTTAAAGATGACAATACGTCAGTGTTGTGTTCACCATGTTTTCTATTGCCCCCCCAAAAATCAGTTATTGTAGGTTTAACTAGCGTCTTTTCCCAAAGTAACAAGCTAATCATTTTACAATTTTATTGGTAAGTCAAATTCACCTTTCCTCCAGTCTCAGCGCAGCCAAACACTTCAGCTGGACACAGCTGGCACTTTGCCTCATTAGATTTTAAGATTCACCACACTGTAAATAATAAGCCTAGTAAAAAGCACAACTTGGAATCAGTGCAGCTCCATTCGCTGATCCAAATACAAGGACTCACACTAAGCAGCGCTCCTTTAGCATCCAAAACATACTTTGGCTTTTATCACTCTGATAACATTTTTCTTTTGTCTTCAGGGTGCTCGGATCGCTGCAGAACTTCGGAGCGTTCTCAGAAGCTTTCCAGTGCCAGAAAGGCAGTCGAATGAACCCCGAGCAGAAGTGTCGTGTCTGGTAGAAAGTTTTACTCTTGAGAAATGCATTTCTTGGCTTGGGCAACTCAAATCAAAAGAACAAGTTGTACTCCTTAAACCCACAGAGACATTCTGCTTATTTCCAATTTATTTGGGGCCGAGCGGTGGCACAGATATTTGCATAAAATGTAGATGTATTTTAAATGGATGACATCCTGGACTACACCCAACTTGAAACACATATACTATAAAACAGAAACTTGCTAGAGTTTGTCTCTGGATGAGTAGGTCACTTGTGTTGTTTTTTTTGCTGTGTCCCACGGCAGATGACGAGTGGGTCCATGAATAAAAAGGCCACATAGAAAACAAAGACCTTGTGAAAAAGGTTAAAGCGTATATGGCTGGCTGTAAATGCTTGGCCAGCCTTTTTTTGAATTAATCCTTAAAAAATCTCTTGTGTAGATCTTTGTGATTTATCATTTGGCGCTGAGTTGCCCCGGTGTCTTTCCTCTGATGTATTATTTTCAAGACATTGTGCCACTTCAGAAGAAACAATAGTGAACAAATCTAACTCTGACTGAAGGGTATGAAATAAATGAAAGCTCGGGGCTTTGCCGAAGTAAAGCTACAATAGAATTAGTCACACTCTGAGAGTTCAGAGTCATTCACTGTTACATGAAACAAATTACCTAAAGACTTTAAGACTGTTAAATCTTTGCAGCTTTAACCTTAAATTAACATTCTGAGAGAGCCGCGGCTTTCAACATTTTTACACTTGCAGAGTGGATAAATATTAAAAATTTACAAAGCTATTTAGTACTTTTTTGGAGATTATTTTTTAAGTTTTCATTATTTATCACGTCCTGCAAATGATTGTTGCTCACTGCAGAAATGTATGTCATATACATAAACCATATTCCATGTGTTTTAAAAAATACCGGCGGCCTGCTACTTTTCTAGCTAGTGAGAAAACACCTGTTGGAGATAGAGTGATGTGATAATGATAAAAAAATAATAATATGTATATCACTGTTGCATTATTATTGGTTACTTCCAAGTTTAGATGCAGGTTTGGATCTACAGTAGGTTGCTTATCACAGCTGTGTTGTGTGTTTGAAGCTCGCTCCCTCTCTTGTTTCTGCTTCCAACTGTTACATGGTTTTGACTGAGAGGTTATATAGCTATCAAAACTCCTGTTCGATGGCACTTACCTACATTTATACAAAATTATAATGTCTGCTTGTATGATATCTGTACGTTTGCATTGAACTCGACATGGTGAACTGTTATTTCTCCTTGAACACACAGTGATAACAAGACTTTTAGCCTCTGGGCAGAGCCGATTACATGCTAAGGTGAAGGGAGACGAAAACCCACCCTCACACACACTCTCACACACACACACACTCTCACACATGGACAGGCAGCAGATGAAGTGGTTTGCCCTCTGATCTTGCATTGATCAGAGCTGTGTAAGATTAAAGGATGAGGAGCTGTGTGCTGAAGCGTGGCGACCGCTGTAGCCGAGCCACGAGGCCGCAGGCAGACACACACTGAAGAATGGGGCTTGTCATTAAAGAGATGGCTGGGGCCAGGACTGTTATTTTCTACCTTTATTAACAAGTAATGACCGGAGAATCAAAGCAGAGCAGAGCTCAATAAGAGAGGCAGCTACTGGCTGCAGGAAGCTGAGGAGAGCTTTCAAACAAACGCACACATCCAGTTTTTGAATGTTTGCTTGTCATTGGTCACATTCAGGATGCCTTGGTGAACTGACTGCGACTTTTAGGTCTCCAAAGAGGCCGCCGAATTGAATGTCCATATTGAAGCTTTACGCTGTCTCTCAGTCTTCACATATTGGCAAATACTGTTGTGTTGAGCAAAGGGAGAGGACACATTGATATAAAAAAAAGACTCAGACTGTAAGTGATAGTGAGCATCTTAAAGCAAAAGTTTGACATTTTGAGAGTTGAAAGACTTGGATGACAACATTTATACCACTCTCATATCTGCTGGTTAAATATGAAGCTACAGCCAGCAGATGGTGTAGATTAAATTAGCATTAAAACAGGAAACGGGGGGGAAACAGCAAGTCTATGGAGCCAGAACGGTGACTTTAAATTTTTGGCATTGAAAATAAAAGTTGGCATTGAAAACAAAGCCTGAAGTGAAAAATTAAACATTGGCATCGAAACACTTAATATTCGTTCCAGCAGCATAACCATCGTAACATCAGTTAACAGTAAAGTAACAGTAAGCATAAAAAAAAAATAAATGTCACTGAAAAATGATCGTCATGAGGGAAAAAAATCGGATAATTGTCATTGAAAAATCAGAATATCAAAAATACATTAAGTTAATAAGATTGTAAAAAATTGGAAGCTTGGATTTGTTTTTTAATGCCTGTGTTTTATTTTTCGGTGGAACATTTCTCTGTGCCAATACAACTTTTATTTTCAACGCCAAAATCTAAAGTCACTGTCCTGACGCCATACAAGTCTGGCTCTTTTCAACAGTAACGATATCTGCCTTTCATCAGCTCTAAAACTGACAAAAACACTCAGCACTCACCTCCCTTGGCTGTCTAAGGTCCAATAAAAAGTTTTCTATCAAATGACATTAAGGAGAGCAGAGCGTCCGAGAAATGAAAGCATATCTGTGCAAACAGAAGTCAGGTCTTTGCACACCTGTCAGTATTTTTCCAATGCGTTTTTTAAATCCGTCATCCGATAAAAAACCTTATGCACAGAAACCTTGCACACTGAGTTCGATGCATTTTTTATTCTATTTATGGTGAAAATTCGCATTACAAGACAAAACTGAAGTAATTACACGGGTGCAATGGATAGTGCTAGTCCTGAACGAGGCTGATGAATGTATAACATTAGCAAGAAGCTAGAAATAATGATGAAAGAAAGTTTCGAAGTTAGTGTGTAAACGTGATTGACACAACGTGAGGTATATATTTTTAAACGTACGACAATTTTGGACGAAAAGTACGGACTTGGTGTGAAAAGGCCTTTAGGCGGAGTCTGAACGAAAGCAAAAAGGTTATAAAACATCTGAAAAACCTTCTGAAAATTGCTGTTATCCAAGTGTCTTCTGTCCATTCGTGGGCTCATGGAAATCCAAACACAACTATTTCCGCTTAACTGCTCAACAAAGCGTTCCCCGTGAAGGAATTTGTTGTGCATGAAAATGCTATGTGTAGCAATAGCGACACTAGTTGTGTTTGGATTTCCAGGAGGATAATGTTGCACAAGAATTTTCTAAATGTTTTTCAGATGTTTTATAACTGTTTTTGCCGCCTTTCTTTTGCTCTCCATAATATGGCGGCATATTTGAGAAATTGTAGGTAAAAAAAGGAAATAAATTACGGAACCGGGGCAAGGGGGTAATACTTTGGGGAAAAAACTCAGAATTTATGAGATTAAAGTCGTAAATTTATGAGAAAAATGTAATATTCTCTGAGATTATAAATCATAAATGTGTGAGAAAAACAATCTGAAAAGAAGACTAGGGAGGTGAGTACTATATATACTAATAATAATACAATTTATATTATTTTTGGGTGAACTATTCCTTTAGTATGTTGTATCTCAGTTGTTTAATCTGTACAACATATAGTGTAAAAACAAGAATTTGCCATCCATACTAAACTGATATAGATTTTAAACTTGTGACACTTTCTATTTAACAGACCAACATTCTCTGGAGAGTGGTATCAATCCTCTCATCTCATTTTCCTCCAGAAAGCGATGAAGCATCTCAACCTAAATGTCAAACTATTCCTTGAAACAACGAGGCATATTTATCATGTCTGGTTCAAAGAAATGCTGGAGGGTAAATTATACGGTATGGATTTATCCTGCTCTGCCGTTTCAAGGCCAACAGCTCAGACTCCTGTATATTTTGTCTGGTTTTCCTCAAGAAGTTCTTCAAGAGTAAAGCAGGACAACAAAATGTTAAGTGAACACTAAAAGGTACATAATATACAATGTGCTGTTGTAGATACTTGATGTTCTATACTGCAGTATTTACTTATAAAGGATTCCAATCAGGTAAGAAAGGAAGCGTACATTTCTTACCTTCGTTCTAACTTCACATTTACGTACATGGTGAAATTGTGTCGTTTTGAAATTACCAGCCAAGTACAACAACCTTTTTGTTATATATGAACATCTCATACTCATCAGAAGAGTTTATTTATCTACATAAATATTTATGAAATAACATTGTTGCTTTGCAAGAATTTAGACGTTAAAGATGTTTTATGAATGTCTCTGCTGCTATGTAATTATCTAGATTGCTATTAAAGTGACTGTCTCAACTGGTACGGTCTCAAGTCTCTACTTTATGTGTCATTTTAATTATATATAGAAAATATATAATTAACATTCTGATAGATATATATAGTCTCTTGAGAATTAGACCCAGTGTCTCAATGAGATTACCTTTCTTACAGTGTAAATAAGATTAAATATAAAAAAAAAACAGATTAAATTCAATCTCATCTGTGCAGAAGTGTTTTTTTAATTCGTCTTGACTTTTTAGTTCAGTATAAATTCTATTTTGCATTTGTGATACTGTAATTAGGGCTGCAACTAACGATTATTTTCATTTTCGATTAATCTGCTGATTATTTTCTCGATTAATCGATTAGTTTTTTGGTCTATAAAATGTCATAAAATGGTGAAAAACGTCGATCAGTGTTTCCCAAAGCCCAAGATGACGTCCTTAAATGTCTTGTTTTGTCCACAACTCAAAGATATTCAGTTTACTGTCATAGAGGAGTAAAGAAACCAGAAAATATTCACATTTAAGAAGCTGGAATCAGAGAACTTTTTCTTTAAAAATGTCTCAATCCTATTAATCAATTATCAAAATAGTTATCAGATTATTTTAGCAAAATAGTATAGTAATAATTTAATAGTTGACAACTAATCGATTAATTGTTGCAGCTCTATACTGTAAAGCCCTAAAAGCACTCAGTCAAAGGCATTATGTTCATCTTCATCTATACAAGTCATCAAGGCCCAGGCTACTTCAGTTTATAGTCAGCAAATGAGAACCATGGTGGCTCAGTGGTTCCAGTACAGTACGGTCTGTAGTCCTGCTGATGTGACTGTGTCAGCAGCCTCCATAGACAGAGTCATTATTAGGCTATCTTTCATTAATAACATGCTCCATCAGGAGTGCTTTAGGTACATTTCTAGTTCTAACAGGAAGGATTTTGAGTTCTGATGACACATAGGGATCACTTTCTCGTTTCGGGAAATTTGTCTTAAGTTCAATTGCAGAAATATAATACATTTCAAGCAAATGTGTGGCACCAAAAATTAAAAATGTTATCTTTGAAAACAGAGACACTGGAGATGACAAAATCCCCCAAAATTGTACATCTCTGGTCAACACATTGATGGAGAGTAAACAAGGCAGTGGACAGAAAGTGAAGACGTTTTGTTGAAGGCGAGTAAAAGAAAGTACTATATATAATCCTGTGATGGAGCCATCAAGAGTTTTGAATCATTAATGTAGTAAACAAACAATTGATCTTGCATATAGTCAGTATACCGTAAGTTAGATACCTCCTCATCTTTTATTCAAACTCCTCTCATGTCTGCATGAAACTGCTCATTGACTGAAGCCAAGTACTGATTTCAAACTTTTATTATAATTAGATACATATAAATCATTTCTCTTAAAAACCGAGTGTGATAAATGCAAATTCACAAACAGCCAATTTCAGTTAGGTTCATAATTCACATTAATTACAATTAAAGGAATTGATGACAAAAGGAATGCCACTGTTGCTTTCAGGTGTAGACAATTAAATAATATATTATGTGACTGTTACAAAGAAATTACAAACAATTATGAATATTGGCAGTAGTTTTATGTTCACGTTAGCATTTTGCTCACATTCCACTTCTTTTAGCATCCCGACCTGTTGATATTCATCTGGTGCGATGGGCAGATCTGTCATCATCGAGTACAAACATCATCATTGCACTGCAAGAGAAGGAAAGTCAGTTTTATTTATAAAGCCCGATATCACAATCACAAATCTGCCTCAGGGGGGGTTTATAATCTGTCCATCTTGTGACACCCTCTGTCCGTTGACCTTCGCTTCAGATGGGGAAAAAATCCCCAAAAAATAGAAGAAACCTCAGGATGAGATAGATAACCTTTACTTAATCAGAAGAAACCAATTGAGAGCAAAGTTCTCTTTCACAATGGTGCCCTACATAATCAAAAATAAAAGTTATACAATAAAAAGTGTGAAATCTAATAGCTGACGCAAATGCTTCGAAGCTTCAATAATTGCCATGGTGATCGACCTCCAAATCGGTATTTGAATGCTTAGTTGTTTTGTTTTTGTAAATAAATCCCAAAATAGCCCATGAAATAAGGAATAATCCCACAACATTATTCATTATTCATATTCAACATGAATTGGAAACATGGTGAGAAAGAGGAGGATGGTATGAAATGGAGCTGCAATAATTAAATTGATTAATCGGATTAGTTGTCAACTATTACATTTATCACCAACTATTTTGATAATCGATTAATCGGTTTGAGTTAGAAGAAAAAACGTAAACTGAATATCTTTGAGTTGTGAACAAAACAAGACATTTGAGGACATCATCGTTGGCTTTGGGAAACACTGATGGACATTTTTCACCATTTTCTGACATTTTATAGACCAAACAACTAATCAATTAATCAAGAAAATAATTAATTAATTAGTTAATTAATTAATTGAGAATGAAAATAATCGTTAGTTGCAGCCCAAGGATGAAACCGGATCATTCTGAGGATGTGTCGACTAGGCCTCCTCCATGAAGCCCAATGTTGCTGACTTTCACTACTTATCTGTGAGTTACTTACAGATAAGGTGATGGGTGAGTAGCACTCCAATTACAGGATAAAGGCCCATCTGTAGGTAACTTTGTTTGTCTAGACCGAGCCTCTGGTTTATGGGGCCTCAGAATCGTTGTGCTGAAGTTAAAACAGTGTGTTCTTCTTCAGGGAAATCTAATGCGAGGGTTTCCATCACTAGACACAGATAAGGGAAGTAAACACTGTCTATCAGCTGTTTGAACAGGAAGACATTACTTTGTTTTATCCGGATGAGCCAGTGTCTTCACTCAACCACAGCAACGTTTTCAGGGCCTCTTCCACACAATCATGTCATATAGCTCGTGACTCGCACTTGTTTCCGCCACCTTTTGACCCCTCGGAAATAAACAAGGTCGATTCTGTCCCGGGGCTGCAGCTATGACTTATGTTGGTCTTCAGACAGGTCATGGGGAAGCCATACTGTACATGTTGTAAAAGCTCTGACGTGGTGGGTTTTGTGGGAAGCATGCAACAGAGCCAGGGGGAGCGGGACTTGAAGACCATGTGCTGGATGTCGTGATGCCGAAAGCTCTGATGATCACAGGACAAAAACCCCTGGTGCTCTGGACATAAGATATTATGTCCATGACCTCGAAGCAATTTGTCTCTAAATGTGCTTTTGTGGTATAGAACAGGGACTACATTTTAAAAGGATAGTTTGGGTGTTTTGATGACGGTAGATGACGGTATGCTGCAGTGGACGGGGGCAGCAGCAAAAAAAAGATTTCAGCCAAATGGTAACCTCTGGTGTGGAGAGGTCAGAACGTACATAGAAGTGCGGACTTTTGCCGATATGTTGGCCGTGCGCTGCGGCATGGTGTGAGACCAGGTTCCGTCCATTTAGGCTACTGTTGGTGCTGCAGTGCAGGGTTAACCTTTAGCCGGCTACACAGAGTAGCATGTAGCTTGTAGCTCGTTCTCTTCCATGATATAGCCTAGTTTCTTAGCCTTAGCTAGTTAGCGTGGTAGTTTCGAGCTAAATAGCCGTGTTTTAGCAACCAGACTTCAGGCCACCTGTAAGAAAGGCCCAAATGTGAAACTTATCTATACTGTTTTGTCATCTGAGCATGCTGCTTTGAAGAGAGCATGGAGCATGTTTCTCCAAACTGTTGGCATGCCGACCGTCATCTATAAATAATGCACCAACTATGGATAAGTACTTCATAAAACCCCAGTTCAAAACACCTGAACTATCCCTTTAAATTGTAGTTTATATTTTCTGATCTATTATATATTTGCACCATCAAACCAGAATAAACTTGGCTCAGTCGCTCTTCTTAAAAGATGGAAAATATAGTATTTATTTATACAGTATGTTGCAGTTTCTAAGTGGTAATCACTTTTTAACATTAGCATGACAATAGTTCAGCATAGCTACTACCATAATGTTAAAACGTGGTAAAGGCACAAAAACGTATGCTGACATCTGTGTTCTATCCAAATGCCAAAATCATTTTTCTAACCACCTAGCTCTTATGTGTTATGTGCAAAGACTTTCCAATGATATAATAATAACAGTAATCAGTGACACATTGAACCTATTAATTTCTCCATGATACACTTGACATTTAATTCTGTAGATCTTTGCTGAAGCTGCTGCTGACGGTCTTTGTGAGAGAAATGAGAATATATATTTCATAAATCTTGCGTAAGGCTGCCAACGCTGATTTTACTGGTTTTTGCTAGACTGCTTCTATGGTATTTGAATAATAACATCTCGGTTTGTGTTTGCAGAGCATTTCTAAGTGCAATTAAGTACAGACAGAGATCATAACTCAAGTTTAAAAGGCTTTTGGGGCCTTTGGCACAGACACTGACAGACCATGAAGATGGAGTAATAAGTGTGAAATTGTCTATGAAAAGGCGACTCTGATGCGCGTGTTGCTGCTGACGTAAAACAGAGTCTGTGGGAAAATAAGTGACGAACTGACATCGGTCCAGTGTGCCTTAGTAAACACAATGATACCATTATATTTAACCCTTCACTATGCAGCTTAAAGTTCATTCAAAGTTGAAGAAGGGGAACAAAGAAAGTCGAGGAAGGAAATGAAAAATGGAACATGGTGATAGTGTGAATCTCATCTTTTCATGTATATTGATGGGATGTCTTACCACTGGCATCTGTCCTGCTTCTGCTTTGGCTGAGATGCCCAAAGCCTTAGAAATCTCCTCCAGAGGTAGGTGGTCTCCTGGTGAATCCTGGATAAAGTGCACTAGGACCTTTTCTCCACCTTTGCAGAGCAAAATCAGAAGAATCAGAGGGATCAGAGGGATCAGAGGGATCAGAGGGATCATCGAGTACGCAGCTTGTCAACTTTATCCATTACAATCAAAGATTGTTATGAATTTGCTTCAGGGAACTCATGACTCATGAAAAGCAGAAATAAAACGCTGCACAGAGTACAAATCAATATTTAACACATATTTCTTATCCATGTGTTACTGGTGATAGAACTAGAATTACCGCCTCGCGGTTGTATGCCTCCGTCAACCGATCAAATAGCAGTTCACATCCATGTCTCTCCAAAATGTCATCATTTTATTCTGTTAGATATTTGTGTGATATTATCATAATAAGCATATCAATTCTGGAGTTACGGCCAAAAAAACACCAAAATCTAATCAGGACATCCTCGAGTCCAAGTGGATGTTTGTGCCAAATTTGAAGAAATTCACTCGAGGCGTTCCTGAGATATCGCGTTCATGAGAATGGGACGGACGTGAGGTCACAGAGACCTTTAGAGCTGCAAAGATTAATCTATTAATCAATTAGTTATCAACTATTGATTCATCATTTTGAGTCACTTTTTAAGAAAAAAAGTCCTAATTCTCTGATTCCAGCTTCTTAAATGTGAATATTTTCTGGTTTCTTTACTCCTCTATGACAGTAAACTGAATATATTTAAGTTTTGGACAAAACAAAACATTTGAGGACGTCATCTTGGGCTTTACGAAACACTGATCGACATTTTTCACCCTTTTCTGACATTTTATAGACCAAACAACTAATCGATGAATCAAGAAAATAATCGACAGAGTGACCTTGACCTTTGACTACCAAAATTGAATCAGTTCATCCTTGAGTCCAGGTGGACGTTTGTGCCAAATTTGAAGATTCTTCTATTTCATAACATTGAGTCGTAAGGAACTAAATAGCCTCTTAAAGGGACAGTGTGTAGGATGTGGTGCCATCTAGTGGTGTGGTTGCAGATTGCAACTAACTGAGTACCCCTCCGCTCTCTCCTCCCTTTCAAAGACTGAGGTAACTTGAGCTGCTGAGTGCAAAACCATGGTAACGTCATTTGCCTCACTCAGAGACCATCCGTACCATAATAACACTACTTTAGGAGCAACGGAAATCAGACAGCGACTAGCGGTACCACGGTTTTGCACTCTGCGGCTCACATTACCGCGGAGAACTACGGTGGCCTTCAGGTAACGTAAAAACGTGAAAGTCTCTCTCTAGAGCCAGTGTTTGGTTTGTCTATTCTGGGCTACTGTAGAAACATGGCGGAGCAACATGACGGACTCCGTGAAGAGGAGCCGCTACCTATGTAGATATGGAAAAAAAAAATTGAAATTGAAATTGAACAAAAACACAACGATTCTTAGTTTCAGGTGATTATACACTAATGAAAACATAGTCAAGGATATTATATTCCATTTCTGCTAATAGATTCCCCGAATTGTTACACACTGTTCCTTTAAAACATTCAGATTTATGCCTGAACCTCCTTCAAGTGGATAGGTGTCCAAAGAGGAGTAATGCTGGGTGAGTGTCTCCAAAAAGGACTTTTGGTGGAGCCAAGATTTTTTAATTTGAGGAGTGAGACAGGACAGAATGACCTATAAGGTACTTCCTCCAGCTGATTCCTTTCCATAAGAACAAGCTGCCCATACCACACCATAAAAGAGAGTATCAGCACACTAATACATATTGTTGACTCTCGTCTTAGTTTTCCTAGAGTTGTGCTGTAAATCATTTTTGGACTGACTGTACCTCTCCACTCCACGTTAAAAAACCTCTCTCCTGTATGCTGATTCATTTCAGAGAATGATCAACCCAACGCACTATTGTAAATTTGAATAGTTAAATTGAATAGTTTAACCCTTGTGCTTGTGTGTATACACAAAATAAAGAAGTGAGGAAAGTCAGCAGCCCTGTAGAGCACTGACATGGAGGGTTTGGAGAGCTCACTATGAGCTTCCAACTTCACTACAATGATGTGAAGCAGCATTGCCCTCTAGAGGAGAGGCTGCAAGAATGCACTTCTTTGACCAGTTATTTACCTTCATTTACATAACAGGACAAACTTCACCGTTATCAATGCAATGCTACAAGCTCATTTACGTGTTCACAGCCCCGGTTCATTAGGAGTTCACAACACAGACCCTTACTAATCCCCCCCCCTTCGGGGTGTATACTGATCGTACCTTTGGCCACAATGAGCATGCCTCCGCTCTGGAGTAGATCTCCTGAGAAGTTTCCCTGGATGCCTTCAGAGTTGGCCTGAAAACATCAGAGAAAACTATCAGAGGTGAGTGTGTCAATCTGGGTCCAAGCAACTTCACCCCTGTTCCAGTGACCATGATAGGACCCATGAAGTAATCATATAACCATAAAGCTCTATACCTTTGAAGCTGCAGCTCGTACTTTCTTCCCCAAAGCAGCAGGTACCACACTTATGGCTGTGTATCTGAGTGTGAAGAAACACAGTTTCTCAATTAGAGAGATTAGGCATCTAATCTTTTGCAAAGGAGTGAATATTAATGAGCGGTGAAACCTAATAACCTTATAATTCCCCACAGCCCAAGGAGATGTATCCAAATGTCTTAATGTATTTCAACGACAGTCCAAAACCAAAAGATATTCTGTTTACTATCATATAAGAAAAAACATCACATTTGAAAACTGGAATCAGTGAATGTTTGGCTTTTTTGCTTGAAAAATGACGAAAACAATTAATTGATTGTCAAAATAGTTGCAGATTAATCATTGTGGCTCTTAAGTGAATAATTAAAGTTAAGATCATCCTTGACAATCGAAAACCATGCACATCAGGGTCAAAGCAAACCATCAGTCATATAAACCAAACAGCTTCTCTATTACACGAAGGGAATGTGGATTTACTGAACTCACCTCTTGAAGCCCAAATCCTTGTAGCTTTTCTTCTGTTCGTCAACGTAAATGGCTAAAAGAAGAAGATGATTATTTGAACTGTTTATACTGTTGAAAGTGATGGGTTAATAAGCATGTATGTAATGTAATGTATGTATTTCACAGGATTATCTTGTTTGTTTGACCCCAACGCAACAACTGTGGAGATGTTTCCATTTAAACAAAAAAACAGGAGACAAATGGCTACAAAAGGGACAGATGTCATGAACAAGTATTTGACCTTCATTCCAGTCCAGCGGTGGAAGAAGTATTCTGATCCTTTACTGAAGTAAAAGTAGAAATATCATATTCTGAAAATACTCCATTACAACTAAAAGTCCTGAATTCAAAATGTTACTTAAGTAAACGTACAGGGTTATCAGATACATTTACTTAAAGTGTCAAAAGAAAGTGCTCTTTATGCAGAATGGCTCCTTTTAAAGTGGAATATTAGTATAAAATATTATATTATTTTATTTTTAATCCCTAGTGAAGACATCCAAAAGCATTTTAATGTTGTAGTTCTTCAATGTGGAGACAATTTTAGATACTGTGTATACTACTGGGTAGATTAGTAGTGTAGTATTGTATTATATCATAAAAGCATTTCATATTTTTTTAATGTACAACTGAACATGTAACGATAAGAGCCAAATAAATGTAGAAGAGTAAGAAGTACAATGTTTCCCTTTTAAATGTAATGGAGTAGAAGTACAGCACTAAAATAAAAAAATACTCAAGTAAAGTACAAGTATGTCACAATTAAGTACTAAGTACAGTACTTGAGTAAAGAATAGAAGTATTGGCCCAAAACAGCTGTTAAACTTTGATCTTTTGATGCTTATTTATGCAGTTGGATCATTTTACATCCTAAAATCTTTGGTGAAATTCAAAAAAGAATGAAAAGATGGACAGAAAGAAAAGTAATTAGGGTTGTAGTGTAAAAATAGTTTTAGTGGAGCAGATATAAACCTTGTGTCGATATGTGTTTTCCATAACAGTTAAAACACCACATATTGTCATGTTGTTGTGTCAGCGCAACACAAATATGCTCTTTTGTCTTGGATGAGTAGGTACTGTTTTCTTACATCCTTTAAAAAATCCTCCTTCCTTGAACTCCTTCAGCCCGAACTCCTCTGGTGCGACCCCCACCAGCGCCACACCGCCGGCTCTCAGGTCCGGCTCTAGTTTGCTGACCTCTGTTGCCATCCAGCGACACACCTGACAGCCAAACCTGCGCAGGAAGAACAAGACCACCGGCTGGTCCTGCCACAGAGAATGGAGCTCCACACTCTGAAACACACACACAGAGAGAGAGAGAGGGAAACACTCACAGTGAAACCAGGTGACACACACTCGGAGGGCGGCTGTGGCTCAGAGGGTAGAACAGGTCGTCCACCAATTGTAAGGTCGGTGGTTCGATCCCTTTGCTCCGGTCACATGTCGATGTGTCCTTGAGCAAGACACTTAACCCCAAATTGCACCCGAAGAGCCATCGGTGTGTGAATGAGTGTTTAGATTAAATCCTGATGGGCAAAGTTGGCACCTTAGCAGCCTCTGCCATCAATGGGTGAATGCTGACATGTAGTGTAAAGCGCTTTGAGTGGTCGAAAGACTAGAAAAGCACCATATAAATGCAAGTCCATTTACCATTTACTCATACTGTATATCCGCATTCATTCATATTTACATATCTGCATTTGACATACTATGTATTGGGACATACCAAATCATTTTTCTGGCATACTAAATAGTATGGTGGTATACGGTAAAATGGGGGTGTAGTAAATGGGGTGAGCAAAATATAAAATTAAAATAAAATTTATCATTCACCATATGGGGAAATGGGTGTGGGTGGATTCTACTAATCTGTTTTTACTGTGAAATCACACATAGAGGATTCAAACTGTGCAATATCATGATTCACAGTCACACGTGTGTTCCCTTCAGATCCTCATTATGTCACCCTGGAGGCCTCATTTGACACCTATTATATGAATGCTGTGAGGTAATGACAGGGTTAATACAGCAGGTCTCAGCAGGGGGGGAGGGGTGGTCTAAAGGGAACAAGGCAACCTAACAACACGGCTTTATATTAATGAAAAAGCACATTTAAACACAAACCAGTCAACTGAATAGACATGAAATATGATGAAAGCTCACAGGTGCACATGTAGCTGTAGCTTTATCTTTATCTTACCTCTCCAGTTTCTCCACTCTTTAACAAGTTCTTTCCAATTTGAACAAGGTCGAGTTTTGCCATTTTCTATGATTGGAGATACACGAACTGTACCGACTGAAAAAAAGTGACAATAAATGTAGTTTTCTACCGTAGTTAGTGTTTGAGTAACACCCGACCAGCAGCACCACAACAGTTGCAAAACATCTGCATCCTGATACGCCCACTGAGCGCTGACGTCCAATCAGATTCAGCTGGTGCTGAAGAATCAGCCAATCACAGGGCGCGCAGTGTGTAAAGGGGGCGGGGCTTCGCAAAGGCTTCAGCATGTGAATTTTACCTCTAAAGTCAAAAAATACAGGATGTATTTAACTTAAAGTGCCTACAACTATTTGCTCTCACATTTAGTCATTGTTCACACCTTGCACACAACATAAAAAAAACAGTTTTAACATGAACTCAAAGAAGTGATGACTGAATATGTTCAGTTTTTCATAATGCAGGGTGCACTAGTGCAGTAAGTTACAGGTGAGCTCAAAGGTAACCCAGATTTATTGCCTGGACTTTGCTTGCTTTTCATAGCTGCTAGTTTGGTCCCATCTGTCTGTTTGCTATTAACCAGGAACTGACCTGTTTGGCAACAAGTGTTGGAGAATTTACTCAACCACTATAGGTATATTACTTCAGCATCTTCATCTTCTGCCACTTTTTGCTTTTACTCCATTTCAAAAAGGAATAATGTACTTCTTTTTTACTGCACTACATTCATCAAACATATATTGTTGGTTATTTTGAAGATCAAGATTTTAGCCTACATTTATTAAAAAAAAACACATATATTTCCATATCTGTCCATAGCCCAAAACAGAATTAATTTCATACAAATTTGGTGGGAAAAGTATTATACCTGTGGTTCAGAGACAATTAATTCAATACATCAGTGCCTTAGTGGTTGTTGCCATCCCTCCAGTATCAAGCTGGACAACCTGCAGGCCAGATCGTACTACGAGTCAATTAGATATAATGAGCCTGCTGTCAAAGGTGGACCTAAAATCACTTTAGTATTTCTATAGGGACCAGTACATCCTGTTGAAGTATGAAATAAAATAAGATATCCAGAAGTTTTTTTTTGTTATTTGGCTATTTTTAATGGGGTAGAAAACCATTATTATTGTTAGTATTATTACTATCTATCAATCTATATACTGTATCTATATCTATCTATATACTCTATCTATCTATCTATCTATCTATCTATCTATCTATCTATCTATCTATCTATCTATATACTGTATCTATATATATATATATATATACTCTATCTATCTATCTATCTACTCTTCTGACCAGTGACTGGCCCTTCACCTTCTCAGCCTCGCTCAGGTTACCATAAGGTTAGCCAGACTGATTTAAACCATTCAAATAATATAGAATAACAAAGTAGTAATTTAAGATTCCTTTGTTACAATCACAAATTCTGTATTTCTGCACAAACTCACATCCATGAGAGCACATACTGCATGTCGTAGCAGGATGAGCACAGGTTAAAAACGACTGTACTCTATATTTAGGTGAGCTAGTTCCAGGGTCCTGGTATTGTGCATGCTGACTCACTGTCATGGCTTATTGATGGAGCTGACAGCTCGTTAATGAAATTTGTTTCACCTGTGCTTTTCCTACTATGACAAGTCACAAGGTGTATTTGAGCCTCACTTCTGCACAGTCACTCACCGCTAATCATGGACCTAGTCATGCACACCTGTTCTCACTGTCACTGATTGAGCAAAAGCTGCACGAATCAAATACGCTTGTATTCTGTTAACCTCATCGGTAAATTACCAGATTCACCAAAACACTAGACTGAAAAATACTGAGACAGGGACTTGTGAAATATCTTTCTATTCCTCTACAAGCTGAATTAAAATTGTATATATTGTATTATATTACAGTCTCCTGGGATCCTTTCATCTTATTTTACACTTCAAGTTCAGATGTATTTCATTGATCTAGCATGACTTGCACTTTTTGTGATGACAGCAAGACAGTGCCATGAGTATAAGTGAGAAAGGCATGCATAATTTACATAGTTATACACGTAAAACGAGAAAAAAAGGCAACTGCAATTTATTCAACCCAGTTTCCCCTTTTAGTTCCCTTAAATAGCTACAAGGTTGTAAAAATTAAAATTTTACACTCTTTGACAATTTTATATTCTATATGCAGCTTTTTTTGCAATTTCATTGTAGCTCTATGGTGTTTAGACAGTGAAATATTCAAACCCAAGACAACATTTTAATGAATATTTGGTATCTTTGAAAACTTAAGAATTGATTAGAATTATTTTTTATTTTTTTTATTATTATAATAAATATATATATACTAAATTTACAATTGCTAACATCACAACTTATATAATTTCTACAATGTTTATATATTTTATAGTGAAAAAGTGAAATTGATTGAAAATTAGAAAAACAATAAAGGAATGGAGAAAGTAATAACAGAGGGAAAAAATAAAGAATGATAAAAAACAAAACAAAAAATAATTAAAATTAAATTAATAATAATAATAATAATAATAAGGTAGGCACATATGATGGTGCCCACACATATACATTATATATACATATCTTTTCCATGAATGTCCTGTCTGTAACTTTGTGTCCAATTTCTGTTGTGCCTTAATCAGGTTAAATGAAAAAATAAATAAAAAATATTAAAATGGTGTTCTTGAGGCGTTTCCCCCAACAAGTGAAAGATGTGTTATAAAACCTAACATCTAACAAACAGATTGCAACAAAGTGCTTGAAAAATAATATCTGTGATTCCCTCGATTAACAAATCATTAACTGACTATTATCATCTAGTCCTGAAGTAGACTGTACTGTATTGTGTAGTGTAGACAGACAGATGTGTGTTTTTGTTAGTGGTGCTGATGTTGCAGGGAGGGGCGTGACGTCACGGGAGAGACCGGGAGGAAGAGGCGAAGGGGGGAGAGGATGAGGAGGAGGAGGAGAGGAGAGGAGAGAGGGGGAAGGAGAAGGGACGGAGGAGAGAGAGAGGAGAGAGCGGGGGGATGACTGCATGAAAAAGGGAAAGAAAAAAAGCACCAAAACAACAATCATGACTCCTGTAATCCATCCTAGAGTCTTTTATAATAATCATAATGCTCGGTGTGTTTAACCTACACAGTGTGCCGCAATAAATGACGAGCCTCCCAGATCAGGTAATTATCATCTTTCACTTTGCACGCCTGCCTCATCCTCTTCTAACGCAGCTATAAGTCGATGGTGTGGTCTTCAACCTTAACACCCAAATGTCACGTCGGAAGATAATACCGAGGATCATTAGAAGAGAAAAGACTAAACAAAGAGAATCGGTCGTGGCTACATAGAGGATCTATATTATATCTATATGTTTGGTTTCAATCTGAGCGATGATGAAAACGGTATCCTTGTAACTGCGTTGAAAGCCATCAGTATAACCCTCCATTGTGTCCGATCTGAGCTTCCTCCATGAAATATTAAAATGGAAACAGGTTTTCATGATGCCGCATACTACACACTGCTGTAGTCAGCCACGCCGAGCACATGGGCTTTTGCGCACAACACTAACATGCGCATTGGTTGCAGTGCCTCGTGCCCATCGGTGCTGTCTGCTGATGACTGCAGTGTCCTCCTCCTCCTGGTAGCTCTGTACATAACCATCAGCACAGCACTAACTTAACTCACATGACCACTCTGCTATGATGATCTTGAATGACCTCTAATGTGACAAGTTTGAACTAATCAATTAGTCAATTTACTTAAGAAACCCAGGTGGTGTAGTGCAAGCGAGCTGTTCTGTAATGCAGGTGTCAACACTTTCCAGGCTCTGTTGAGAAACCTGATGTATAAATGTTTATGTCGGCTAAATGATTCTCAGAACGCCATCATCATGCTAACTGTCAAATCCTTGTTTTAGTGTTATAGATACAAGTCACCCCTGTGGAAACACTGGTAGAACTTTTAATGTGTTGTTTGTGTTGTATGTTTTTTAATGGACTTAGAGTCTGTCAATAAAGATGAATTGATTTGAATTGAATTGAATAATCCCCCCTGTTCTATGCTGCTGCAGTGTACGCTGGCTTGAGAGAGAGAGATGTCATCTCCGGGCATGGGCACCCCCAGTGACCCCCTTCTGGCCAGTCCAGGAGGGAGGTTACCCACAGCTCAGGAAGGTCTCTGGAGGAGCTCACTCTCCAAAACAGCCAGCTTCCCGACGTCCACCACTCGGCACCTCAGTCACCGAGCGAACAACTTCCAAAGACAGCCAAAGCGCCGGAAGCTGATAAGACCCTCGCCGCCTCCGCCGCCCAACACGCCCTGTCCCCTGGACCAGCTGGACCTCAGTGAGCTTCCCCCGAGGCGTACCTTCCAAGAGCTGCTCTTCAATGGCTGCATCCTGTTTGGTATTGAATTCAGCTACGCCATGGAAACGGCTTACGTGACCCCTGTGCTCCTACAGATGGGCCTGCCTGATCAGTTCTACAGCTTGGTGTGGTTTATTAGCCCCATACTGGGTAAGTGAGGTGACCACCATGGTGGACAGGGATACGTGATTGTGAGTAGCAATAATTTTGTGGCAGCACTTTAATAACTCCGTCCTCTGTCTTTGGCCTTGAAGGATTCCTCGTTCAGCCTCTCCTCGGAGCGTGGAGTGATCGTTGTACATCCCGGTTTGGACGAAGGAGACCCTTTATTTTTGCCTTGGCTATAGGTAAGAAATGTGTTTTGCTTAGTAAGTATAAAATGTACTGAATGTAAGTATGTTTGTAAGTCTGCTTATGTAAAGTTGGGGGACTTAAAGGGATAGTTTGGGTGTTTTGAAGTGGGGTTGTATGAGGTACTTATCCATATTAGGTTTATTACTTACAGTAGATGACAGATTCCCAGTTTGGAGAAACAGACAGGAGTACCGACACCAGAGCAAAGCAATACAGTGCTGTAGATGTGGACAGCAGAAAAATGTATTTTAGCCACCTAAAAGAAAGGCTCACCTAAGAAAATTGATATCTGTTTAAGTGTACACTATATTAAGAATATTTTATGATGCCGAACTGAACTAAAAATGAAACGTATCTATACTGTTTTTGTCATCTGAGCCTGCTGGCTTTGGAGAGAGCATAGAAAAGTTTCACTTTCAGTTCAGTTCCCCGTCAGAAAGGAGAAAGAAAGGGCCGTCTGACGGCAAGATAAAGGGATGAAAATATTCTAAATATAGCGTACACTTAAATGGATATACATGTTTTTAGATGAGCCTTTCTTTTAGGTGTCTAAAATATGTTTTTCTGCCGTCCCCGTCCACAGCAGTGTATTGCTTTGCTCCGGTGTCGGTACTCCTAATTGTTTCTCCAAGCTGTGGGTACACCGACCGTCATCTACTGCAAGTAATACACCTACAATGGATGAGTACCTCATACAACCCCACTTCAAAACACCCCAAAATATCACTTTAAGAGAACCATATTAATGGTCGAAACTGATGAAACAGAGGCTGAGATATCCTGACTTTAAGTCCATAATATGATGCTACACTACGCTTCCCATAATACAACTCAATACACATCTTTTGTTAGACCCTTCCTGGTAAAAGTGGATGGCTCTCAAACTCCATAGCCCGGTTGTAAACAGGTAATATGTAGTC
Source organism: Sebastiscus tertius (assembly GCA_916701665.1). NCBI lineage: Eukaryota > Metazoa > Chordata > Actinopteri > Perciformes > Sebastidae > Sebastiscus > Sebastiscus tertius. The sequence goes on along the minus strand of CAKAOH010037543.1, from coordinate 23,096 downwards.
TTCAAGCCCACACTGAGATACCTTGTTGTCACTTTGACTTGACAACTTGACTCGACAAATTGACTTGACTTGACTTGACTTGAGTATTTGACAAAGACATTATAAAACTGCTTTGCACTACTCTTTGTGCCTTAAACCAGTGGAGTGCCTCTTTAATGATTAATACATGCATGTTTTTTTCCCACTTAGCAAGATTTCGGTTGAAGTGTACTGTTCTCCTTCATAGGGGCTCTGTTTGGTCTAACGCTGGTGCTGAACGGGCGGGACATCGGAAGTGCGATGGCTGACACGGCATCAAATCACAAGTGGGGAATTGTCCTGACGGTGTGCGGTGTGGTTCTGATGGACTTCAGCGCTGATTCAGCCGACAACCCTAGCCATGCCTACATGATGGATGTGTGCAGCCCAGAGGACCAGGATCGGGGGCTGAACATCCACGCACTACTGGCAGGTAAGAAAACTCAGGGTTACTTTATCATTATACAGGAGTAGACACTATAACTTATATTCTTTAAAGCTTCAGTATGCAGAATATGTTTGGCATCATTGGGCAAAAATCCCATAATAACCTTTCAGCATATTGTAATTCAAGTGTTCTGAGAGAAAACTAGACTTCTGCTCCTCCTCATGGCTCTGTTTTCAGGCTTTAAAAAATCTACAGGTAATTTCAGAGGGAGAGCGTTTCCTATTGGCTGTGCTCCGGTCATGTGACCGGAACTTGGTATTTACAACTGATCTCAACATGGCTGCCGGGTCACAAACTTTCTCATTTTACAGCTAAACAGTACACTACAAGAGGTTTCTGAAAACATTTGAGGCGAGAAATAGGCATTACAGTAACAGAATATTGATTCATATTTGATCAGCGCTGCCTAGTTTGACTGTTTGATCGGAGTTCTCAAGTGATTGACAGCTGCTCAGAGACAACAGGCTCCAGCTCGGCTCTGATTGGTTGTTTACCTCTGGTCTGTGAAATCTTGCATTAGGAGCACCGGAGGACACAAAGGCACATGATTTTTTTAAGATTATCTGTCTCATGCACTACTGTCAGGATATAGTGACCGTTTTATAAAAATAACTTTTTTTTTAATCATATTTGCTCCATTTCTACCCACTGCAGCTTTAAAGATAATTTGGAGAAAACAGACCTAAAATTAAGCTTTAAGACATTACCAGTCAATGCAAAATGCATTTATTGCTTGTTAATCTTGCTCTGCAGGACTTGGAGGTGGATTCGGCTACATCGTGGGTGGCATCAACTGGGACCAGACACAATTTGGAAGGTCGATGGGAGGTCAACTGCGGGTCATATACATGTTCACGAGTATCACTTTGGTGTTCGCCACAGCCATGACTCTGATGAGTATCCCCGAGCGGGCCCTACCAAAGAACAAAAACTCCAGCAAAGCTCACCTAAAAAGCCCCAGCCTCCCTCTTCCTCCCTCCCCCCCTGTCGCCCCGGGGTCAGCTTTGGGACTGGATGAGGAAGACGAGGACGGTCTTTACAGCTACAATTACTCAAAGTCTCACCCGTATAACTCTGACCATCTCGCCCATTCTTGCAGCGCCAACGCACGCCTCTGTGCCGGCCTCACTAGCCCCATATCGCCCCTGAGCCCCCTCACTCCGAAATACGGCAGCTTTATTAGCAGGGACAGCTCGCTCACTGGCATCAACGACTTTGCCTCTTCATTAGGAACCTCCTATATAGACAGTGTGCTCATAAACTGCTACACAGGTCAGCAGACACCACAGGGCCTGGCCGCCAACTCCACCGCTGCACCCCTGCCTCCAGGGGACTCCCCTCCTGCTGACGAGTCCACGCAGGGAACAGGAAGCCATCCTGCAGGACAGACCCAGGCCGACGTGGCGCCTCTTCCAGCCGGGGAAGCTACAGATGCAGAAGCGCCACAGCCCGAGGGAGAATCTCAGGTCACAGCTGGGGCTCATCCTGGTGCGGGGTCACATCGGGGCTCTTCTGCTGGCATCCTGAAGCGACCCCAGAGTCTTGCACTAATAGAGGAGCCCATGGCAACCCAGATTGTCGGGCTGGAGAACGGACGCAGGAGAACAGTGACCTTCAGCCAGCAGGTCGGGACACATGTTTTGAAAATGACAAAAAGCTGTTTAGTCAGTAGCCACCACAGCATTTTTTAAACACAGTGTCTGTCTTTTTTTTTCCTCTGATGAAGGTTGCAAATATTTTGCTGAATGGGGTGCGCTACGAGAGTGATCTGAGTGAGAATGCGGAGACAGGAGAGTCGCAGATGTCAATGAAGCTGCTGTGTATAGCCATCTACAGGATGCCTCCCTCTCTGAGGAGTTTATGCACTAATCATTTCCTGGGTGAGAACTTTGTTGTACATAAAACCCTGCAACACTGTAAAAACTGACTGTTTTGTATTTAATAGTTGATACCTATTAACCAAGACTGACCCCCACATGAGAACTATGAGGACTTTAAGAACTGTAAACATGTACTATCTGCAACCATCTTGGACTCTAACCACTGGCGCACTTTACACTTACTTAACAATATACATCCTATATACACTTTATAGACTGCACATATGCACATATTATATTACATTTATTAATTGCACATACTACATTTATTTATTGACAGACTGTACACACTATGTTCACCCATTCACTCTGTATCTTTTATATCTCTATTATTGTTTTTATAATTTTTGTGTACCTTTATATCTCTCCTGTGTTTCACTCTGTTTGCTGATGTTTGCTGATGTTGCTTCTTTGACACCTGAATTTCCCTCCGGGGATTAATAAAGGTTCATCTTATCTTATCTTATCTTACCTTATCTTATTGGTTCTCTCTAGGCTGGTTGTCCTTTGAAGGCATGCTGCTCTTCTACACTGACTTCATGGGGGAGGTTGTGTTTGAAGGAGACCCCAAAGCACCCCACGACTCTGAGGCTTACCAACGCTACAATGCTGGTGTCAGCATGGGCTGTTGGGGCATGTGCATCTATGCATTCAGTGCTGCTTTCTACTCAGGTAAGCTACAATCACAACATGTCTTAGATATTAGTGCAGCTCAGGACAGAGTCATTTTACCAGGAATTTGTCTTCCTTTCCTTGGCAAGCTTTACATGTGTTTCTTTTGTTTCTCTCTGGCTTCAACTTTCAGCCATATTGGAGAAACTGGAGGAGCGTTTCTCTCTTCGCACTCTATATTTTTTTGCCTACCTGGCGTTTGGTTTGGGCACAGGCCTGGCCACACTATCCACCAACCTCTACGTGGTACTGTCTCTGTGTGTCACCTACGGGGTGCTCTTCTCCTCTCTATGCACGCTGCCTTACTCTCTGCTGTGTGAATACTACCAGAGCCCTCAGGTCAGTATCTAGATATGTAACTTCATTTGTAGTTGCTTTAGGGTCTTTCTTTTACAAGGATCAACTTAAAGGAATAATTAAAGGAACACCACCTAAATTAAGGATTTCAATATGTTTATTTTCAAGGCCTAGTGAAATTCAATCTCTATGTGTGAACATGAGCTACTGTCTCTCAAAGCCAGAAACCAGAGGAGTAAGTCTCAAACTTGTGATGTCATAAGGTATAAAGTCTGGAGCTGCTCCATAGACAATGAATGGGAGACTGATTTTGTTTGTTTTCTTTTTTTATACCCAAATGAGCTTTATTCTACTGTAGTGTTGTCAGCTGTGAAACAGAAAATGTTCCCATATACTCAGATCATCCCCTGGGTGCTCTCAGTGTCATCTATAACATCTCTCCCAATTCATTGTCTATGGAGCAGTTACACACTTTATACCCTATGACATCACAAGTTTGAGTTTTAGCACTCTAGATTTTGGATTTGGGAGAGAGTTGTTCATGTTTACTCATATATTTAGACTGTCTTAGACATGTATGAATTTGGAAAATGGGCATAGTTCCCCTTTAAAGATTTTGGGAAGCTAATTTGCTCTTTTGCTTAGTGTTAGATATGAAGATTTATATCACTGTCATGTTTATACAGTAAATATGAAGCCACAGCTGCTTAGCTTAGCTGAGCTTAGCTAGCAAAACTGGAAACAAAATCTGGCTATCAGCCCAACTAAAGCTCCCAACTTAACACGTTATATTTCATTTTTTCCATTTGTACAAAAGCGTAACAGTGACACTTTTACGTGGGGTTACATGTCTGACTATTTCTTGAGCTTTAGAGGTGCTGGTAGCCAGATTTTGTTTCCCTGTTTCCAGTCTTAATGCAAATCTAAGTTAGCCAGATGCTGGCTGTAGCAAAGTGGTATCAATCTTCTCATCTAACGCCAAATTCACACCAGAGCAGTGGTGAAGTGCGGCCTGCGGCGAGCTGCCATGCAACGTCTATTAAAGCTCGACGAGCTGCGGCTGTTTGATTATGCGGCGAAGTGCGGCCAAATGAAAGTTGCGAAAAGTTGAACTTTTAGCGGCGAAGAGCGGCCAGATCAGGCAAACATATTCTGACACGTTGACCTATGTTACAAAGAATTATTTCCTGCCTGAAACACACGAACACGCCTCCTGGCTTCAAAAAAATTTAAATATCGTGGCATGCCGCACTTTGCCGCTGCCTGGTGTGAATTTGGCGTAACTCTCAGCAAGAAATAGGTTGAATTATTCCTTCAAAGCTGTCATGATTTTATGGTGCACTACATACTAGATCATGATCATCATATACTTTGTGTTGCATATTTTCCTCAGTTCTGCGGCTCATCAGAGGAAGGGACCAGACGAGGGATGGGGGTGGACATCTCTCTGCTCAGCTGCCAGTATTTCCTGGCTCAGATCCTGGTCTCTGTGGCGATGGGACCTCTGACCTCACTGGTGGGTGGGGCCCAGGGAGTGATGTACTTTGCAAGCCTGATGTCATTCGTGGGCTGCCTGTACTCCTCTCTCTGCGTGGTGTACCAGCTGCCCCCCCCTGAGGGTGAGCCCCCCGATAGCGAGACCCAGCCACTACTGGTGCACATTTAGAGAAGCCTCTCGATTTACTTTACCTCACACACACACACACACATACACACCGCACACTCAACGGGCACACGCTCTCACGCTGTCGCTTAGTGTCTTAGAGTGTGTTGACCTTCACAGACAGCACTGATAGGACACTGCACACCCTGCCGCACACTGTACAGCACAACTCCATATACTGTTTCACACTAATCAGCGCATGCTCTCCTCAGAGCTAGACAGACAGACAGACAGACATTGGCCACCTCTCTAATATGTGTATACATGACCAGTGTGTTCATACAGTGTGTGTGTGCCCATGCATTTTTTTCCTAACTTTTGCAAACAAACGTGTGAATGCCTTGTGGGACAAATGCTGTGTGAGAGAGTGTGTGTGAGTGACCTCTCTGATTCTTTGCTGTAAAATCTTTGCATCATCTTTTTCTTGCTTGTTGGTGTTTAGTATAGAAATGTTTGATCACTACGTACAGGCTAACCACAGCTTTCCCCCCTTCTCTTTTTCTTCCTTTTATCAGTTGCCTAACGTCTGCATGAGCTGCAATGTAATCTCTCAAAGCCTTGTGTTAATGTTTTGTTTTGGTCACACGGCCAAGGGAATGTCTACCTGCCTGTTTCTCTGAGTTGGGATCTTAGCATCACACCTTAAAGCAGGATTTATCTGACTAAATGATTGTGCTGCCAGTGTCCACTCACACTCACAAGCTCTTTAATTTAGTAAACACACACTTAGTATTCACTTGAAACGCTTGATCACAGTTACAGTCTTGAAGGGCTTCACATTTTAACAGCAAATAAAAACAACACTTTCCACACAGTCCAGTCATTATGAGACTTAGCGGTGTGCTTTCCCCATATTTCACACTTTGGTGCTGGGTGACTCTTAACGAGTCCCAAGTATGAGTACAAACAATGCCAATTGAGTACTTAATCAGCATAGAGCCATGACTGATAGGATGACACACACACACGCTCGTACACAAACTTTAAAAAACAGAGAAATGTGTGCTGGTGGCAAATTCTGTCTGGGCCCTCACTAAGCCGTGGTGCAGCCGTGAGCCGTCACCGTACTCCCGGCCATGCCATTGTAATAATGACAGTGATTCTTGTCATTATCAGGAAGAGGAGAAGTTGAAACTGGGGTGTGAATCAGCATTCAGTCGGAAACCGAACAAAACAGAAGAGCAGCAAACAGGGAGAAGACTCATGTGAACTATGGGTAACCCTGAAGGTGGACGACATTGGGAGGAAAGACTGTGGGGGTTCATAGAGCCAGCAGCAAGTGCTTATTGTCATCATTAGGGCGCATGCTTAAGGTAGTAGGCTTCTGCTCCACCACGCTCGGACCATCAACTCAGTATAACCTTACTTTTGTTAGCCAGCTTCCTCACGGGAAGTCTCAAACTTCCATTTCCATCCTAAAGAAGCCATCTCCATCAGCAAAATGGTACATATAATTTATTTTGTACATCTTGTTGTGCCATGGCAACCACTATGCTTTGTCTGTTCAGCCTCAAACACAGGCTCCAAGCCTGACTTCAGGGCTTTAAACAAAATGTTAGCTTTAGTATATAACCGGTTTTAAGTCTACCATTGTGATGGTTTCATTGACTGGCGCTGAGTACACCAACATTATGGTGCCAGTCTTAATTGCTGCCTCAGCAGAATGTCATTAATTGCCTACTATTTAAGCCTCCTGGACTGACTGGATGCACGCCATGCTAACGTTTCTGAGGAAACAGTAACTGTATGGATCATGCTGTTGCAGCTTGCTTGAGAAAAAAAACAAAACACACGCACTGAGTTTTTGTGTTATATGGTACCACCTATTGCTCAATATTAGCAGTGTTACTGTAAAAGCTACTTTTATTCAGGGTTCAGTTTAAACTAAAATGATCATTTTGCCATTTTGGACTCCTGTGTCAATTATTGTTGAACTATTGTGGCCTATTCCAGTCACCCCAGCTGACTTCAGAAATCATGATCTGCAATCTTTAAATACACCACACGGGGGAGCCAGGAGACACAAAACAGCAATCCCATTGATTCTGTGCACCCTTTTCCATTACCCAGTGAATGAGATTATTCCTGTTCCTTCCTGAATCTTAGCCAGCCATTTTCCATGTTTAGAAAAATTGGGTCAAGTGACATCATCTACTTATAAAGCCATGCTTTTAAGAAGCACTAAAACCGGTAACATGAACACACAAAATAGATGTACTTAAGTAAAAAGACAATTTATTTGTTAATCAGAATATACAAAGCAGTGGCTGAAGTAACCGAATGTCATTCTGGTTCTGAAAAAGGCAGTCTTGGACACCAAACTGGGCTACCCAGCCATAACATAAAACTCGTTGAAAATGTAGGAAAAACAAAGTATAAATGGTACAAACTTGCGTGGAATGCATACAGAACAAATGACCAAAGCTTTAAGATTTAAGAGGGGTTAATTAACATTGCAAAATCCTGCCACCATAAAACAAGGTCAAGCAATCTTATCATGGAGGCGCAAGACAGAGCCCCTTTATTCATTTGCACCATCTGTCAACAGGGCAGCCAAGCGAAGGATTAACTAGCAGCTCAACACAAAAAAAATGATGCCTCAACTAATAATGCTAACAACTGTCCATTAGCCCCTGCTTAAAACTTATCTTTGGTCCTTTAAGTGAATCTGAGAGGTCAACATGAGCCTTGGAGGAGGTGAGCAGCTGCCTGTATGTATGAATCATCTGGTCAGCACTGACATCATAGAAATTGTGCTTCTAACATACTGATATAAAACCTCAAGAAATGAAAACAAACTGATCTCATGGTGTGGCCCAATTTGTACAAGTAGAAAAAAAGCTCATTTTAAAGACCAATAAATAACATTTCATAAAAAAAGGATGCAGGGCCACTATGTTTCAGGACTCCAGTGCAATGTGATAAACATGGGAGCAAACGAAAAAGAAATATTCCTCAAAAGGTACAGAAAGCACAAGCTCTACAACACGATGTTGACCAGGCTGGTAGGACGGTGCTGCAAACAAGTAGCAGGGCAGACTAAGCCTCCACTTCTGCCTCTTTTGAATCTCCATTTTCCTCTGTCTTCTGCTTTTTTGTCTCCGCCTTCTCCTATTTAAAAAAAAAAAAAGGAAAACATTTAATGCATTAGCAAAGACTGAAGTTCACCAGATTAGTCAACAAACACATTTAAAAACACTTGATTTATAATTGTATATTTCAACCCACCTCCTCCTCTTCAGCTGCACGCTTCACAGGCTGTGCATCAGTCTCCTCAGCAGGGGGCGCCTCCTCTGCTTCTCCTGTAAGCACAGTTTGTCACTTCACAAAATACATCCTTCACATGGAGGAGTGTAATTAAAGACAAGATTCATGGGAAAAAAACAAGGATTGTCGAAATGGAATTTTGAACTAAAGGCCACACAGGGTGACGGCGTTTACGAGGAACGTAGAGATGTTTTTTGTTAAACACAGTTGTTGGAAGTCTTTCTTTTATGAACGTACCATCTCCATTCTTGTGTTTCTCCTCTTTTTCCACTTTGTCACTGTGATCAGCACCATTCTGAATGAAAAAGAGAGAGAAATGTCAGTCCAGCAACACATCAATACAAGGCTTTTATATTTTAAGAGCAATGTTGCACTGAGAGAAAAATCCCCAAGCATATTTGAAATAACTCTCCCATAGTTGTACATGTCCAGACTCCTCTGGGGACACTTAACAAAAAAAAAGGGCATATGTGTGGAGGAGCTCTTTACTCCCCAGAGGATTACCCACACAACCTAGACTGAAGACACCAATGGAAACAAGCAAAGGCTTGCTAGCTAACATCTGTGCCCATTTCACAACCCAAACAAAGCACTGTGTGGAGAGAGAGAGAGCAGCTGAACAGGAGGAGAGGGGGAGGCGACACCTGCATGATGAGAGGGCTGCTAGAGACAAAAGGGCCATGAGGAAGGCTGATCCTCGGCTTCAAACTCACTGTGCCATTGGCAGGTGCGTCCCCGTTGTCGGTCTTCTTCACCACCTCCTCCTCCTCCTCCTTCTCTTCCTCCTCCTTCTTGTCCTCCTTCTTCTCCACCTCCTTCTTGGCTTCTACTTCTTTCTTCTCTTTCAGCTCCTACAAAATAAAAGCATGTCTCTTTGATTTTCAGCAGTTTTATTCTGAAGTGTAGTCTGGTTTTAATTAGTTTATCTGGGATAATTACAGTTAGACTATGTTATTAGATATAATTATTTAACGTGTTTAACCCAAGCCCGTAACGTTACTGTGTCTTCCCGCCCACAGCAGCAGCAGCTCTACCGTTTCCTACGTTACCGCTTTGTCTGCTCTACTAGACGTGTTTGACTAACCACATCAAACACGTTAGTTTCCACACCCACTACACTGCTAAATAAGTATCTTTTGCACAGTGTACGGTTGTCCACAAGTTACATTTCACGGTAAGTCATTTAGGTAATTCACATTTTCAACTTAACATCAAGTAACGTCTGTTTTAACCCGAGATAACTGAACCAGTTAACAATAATAACTTTAAAACAAAAGTTCCCAACGTCTTTAAACACGACAGTTAAAAAAACGTTAGTTCAACCTTTTAAAAAACTAACCGTCAGTTCAAACCGTTAAAAGAATGGAACGCACCTTGGCTGTAACCTCTGCAGGAGCGGTCGTGTCAACAGCTGTGTCGGCCATGGCTTAATTTTTAATTAATTTAGATAATTATAGTCCCGTTCAGAAATTATTTTTTTGTTTAAATGTTTCTTGTCTCTTTGAGCTTCGTGTGGTGATAGTCCAGAAGCCGCTGAGAGAGAAATGATGTCTGCTTGTCTCCGCTTTACTGTCGAGCTCGTTGAAAATCCACTCACAACGGGGTCGATCTCGCACCTGATTGGACAATATCCTCCACCGGAGTGTTTGATTGGAAGGGATAGCCTGTCAATCAAGACATGAAGTCCCGCCTACTGGCTATCTCGTCGCTGATTGGTCGGTTGTTTTAAAGCACTGAGGTACCACACTTCTTCTTCTTTCTCTACTACACATCACTTTATGATTTTTATACCTAAATCTTGAACAAATGGATGTAAGTGGTTCAAGTTTATAGTAATCCACGAGAGTCTGCTAATGTTGTGTTGAGTATATGCAGTGTAAAAGTTTCTAAACATATGTTTCTTTTGTCTTAGCGCCCTTTCTCTGTCTGCAGAGCAGAGATGGAGGGGATCAAATTACAAGCAGAAAAAAAGGAATAATGTGACGATTTGAAAACACTGCAGCCACTCCTCCTTTTCTATATTTAACACTTGAAACAAAATGTGTTCCTGCTTAAGAGTGCTTGCACTTTCACTGTTTTACAAACCTGGTAAATGGAGTCATACACCACTGCAATTTGCACATTAAAACAAGCATAATTAAGCAATTAATTATTCTATTATAAGATAACTTAAAGACACAACATACCTTCATATAGCCTCAGAGCTATACATCCCCTTTACAAAATAAAAATGTATTCACATATTAAAATTGGCAATTAATAATAGTTTGAGGTCAATGTACATTAATTGATAAATGTCAATTGTACTTAGATTATTACATATCCTTAATGTATAGTCATTAGAGAACAGTCAGTTAGTGAACTACTAGTTGTCTGTTTCATTTGATACAAAGAAAAGGAAAGAAATCATGTGCCACACACTGGCTGAGGATAGGCTATAGCAATAAAAGTGTTGCTTTGTGATTTGTGAGTATCAGAGACAGTAATGGGGTGTGGTGTGTGTGTGTACCTACAGTACTGTGTGTAAACCTTTACAGCATGCACTCAATTAAAGCTATTGTCATAATACTATTAAAGCTGATTTTTTTTTTTTTTCCCCTGGAAAAGCACAAAGTGAGCAAAAATTACAACATGCACCCTATGAATGATGTTTCTGGGGGAATTTGATGACAGATGGAAGTGATTTTCCAGACCTCATAGACGCTTCTGAAATATGTTTCAAGTGTAACTGATAAAATATGATTTAAATGTTATATTTCTCCAAATATTGTTCCCTTTTCCTGTTAATTAAGGATCCCTTTATCTTGTTGATATGGTGTTTTGTGGGATTTCTCAAACTGGCTGTTTCTCTTCTCCTTCGGAAGTTCTTTGAGGTGAACTTTCTTTGCCGTCACTCATCCAACTGTAAAACCAAAGGAAGTGGCAACACACAACTTTGTGGGCCCTGAACTCTGTTATTTAAGCCATGCACATGGTCAGAGCCCCAGTTAGAAAGAAGCCAAAATATGTTTTTACTTTATCACAGGTAAAATCTACACATTTTATGCCATGACACGCTGACATACAATGGAATCCCTCAACTTTCAACAAAATCAGTGGAGCGGGAACGACCTTTTTTGCCACGCCTGCCATTGTTTGTGCCCACACACAGCTATCATAAAACATTAACCTGCAGTTATCAGCTAGTTGTCAGAACAACAGAGTCATTTCCACTTGCTTAACTCTAGATTACTAAACATATTTGCGTGTGCTCCAGATAAAATGGATTTAAATATTTCTAGACTAATGTTTGTGTCCTTAACTTGCCCCAACGCTCCCACGGAGGGTATCTTGACACAAGTATGCTTTCAGTCTCTAATTTTAGGGCCTCCGAGGGACATAATCCTACACCGCCTCACTTATCTTCTCCATGCCATGAAGAGAAGAAGCCTCCAGGCCCTATTTAGTTATTCACCTCACATTCAGCTGAAATATAATTATAAAGACTGTAATTACTTGCAGAGATCAAAGGGTTGTGTGTCAGTGTAGTAGGAGGTTACTTTGAGTACTTTGAGATTTATTTTCTGTCTAGGTTTTTTTTTTTTTTTTACTTATTCTCAGCATAACTTGAAAAAAAAAAACCTAGAGAGAAAATTAAGGCTGTCAATCGATTCAAATATTTAATCGCGATTAATCACATGGTTGTCCATTGTTAATTGCAATTAATCGCAATTTTTTTTATCCATTCAAAATGTACCTTAAAGGGAGATTTGTCAATTATTTAATACTCTTATCAACATGGGAGTGGGCAAATATGCTGCTTTATGCAAATGTATGTATATATTTATTATTAGAAATCAATTAACAACACAAAACAATGACAAATATTGTCCAGAAACCCTCACAGGTACTGCATTTAACATAAAAATATGCTCAGATCATAACATGGCAAACTCAAGACCAGCAGCCAACAACAGCTGTCAGTGTGTCAGTGTGCTGACTTGACTATGACTTGCCCAAAACTGCATGTGATTATCATAAAGTGTGTGTGTTTGTTGCTCTGGCTCTATCTACAGTATTTGGCGTGGAGATGAGGTCGTGTTGCTCTGGTTCTATCTATATGGCGTGGAGAGGAGGTCGTGTTGCTCTGGTTCTATCTATATGGCGTGGAGAGGAGGTCGTGTTGCTCGGGCTCTGTTTGGCGATGCCGGGAAGCTGCTTGACATCCCCCTGGATCCACCGTTTCACATATGTTCACATTATATGTATTCATTTTTGTAATATGGATTGTCTATGTTGTATTTTCATTTTGCTGTTACTCTGTACACACGACATCTATTGCACTTCTGTCCATCCTGGAAGGGGAATCCCTCTTCTGTTGCTCTTCCTGAGGTTTCTTCCATTTTTTCCTTTTTCCCCAATTAAAAGGTTTTTTTTGAGGGGAGTTTTTCCTTCTCCGATGAGAGGGTCGTACTGTAAAAGACAGAGGGTGTCGTATCCTGTACACAAAATATAAAGCCCCCTGAAGCAAATTTGTGATTTGTGATTTTGGGCTATACAAATAAAATTGACTTGACTTGACATTGACACGGTACATCTTGTGGTTGAAAGTGAATACACAAAGCAGCAATGAAAGACATCATGTCACTGCACGTGAAGACAAGGACTCATCTTGGCATTGCATAAAGTAGTACCCTTTTATTTGGGAAATGAAGACGGTGTTGAGGCTGCAGAGCATTGAAGCAGACATCCACAATGTAATGGTCTTCAGTAGATCCACGGGCGGAGCAGACTAAAAGCAGCAGAAGGCATTAGTCACTCTTTTTCTGTAACTGGAAAATGGGAGCAATCAGAGAGAAGGGGAGTGTTTGTGAGATCATTTCCTGTCTTTTTTTTTTCTTATTTGCTACCTCAACATGTTTCCATGTGCCACCAATCTGTTGCAAAGGAAAAAAATCCATCTATGGGCAGCCTGCTTCAGTCTGCAGGTAGAGAAGTGAACCGCAGTGTAGACAGCAAGTAGGGCAGTCAAGGAAAAGTTGAAAAAGAGATGCAATTTATGGTGATTTTTGCAAACCTCATATTTGCCAACAACTGGAGTGTTTACCGCACTTTCCACAAGTAAGAACTGGAAAACTTTTTTGATGCTATTCAAAGTTATGGAAATGCAGAAGGCAATACTGTATAAAATAAAGGTCTCTTTGTGTTCACAGTGACACATTTGTGTGAGAGTAATGTTTTGCATCAGTTCCTATAGCCTGGGGAAACATCTCTCTGAATGTTAAACTGTTCTCCGCTTTGCTAACAGGTCAGAGGATATTGGATGGGAAGTGCAGCACCTTAATTTCACTTAATTTCTTCAGGACAAAGGACTGACCTGACTTGAGGAATGTCAGTGCTCAGAGCAAAGTGGGGCCCATCTAAGAGCAGAGGTCAGGATTAGGCGGGGGAAGGGTCCCGATAATTGGAAGAATCGGTGGGGGCAAACTGAGCTCTTTTGTTTTGAACAGCAGTGTCCTGCACGGTCGGCCTGGCTTTCCCTGGTTTACAGGCAAGTCCTGCAGAGTACAGGGACAACATTAAGTTGACTTCTCACTGGCACTTGAGTCGAATGCACAGTGAGGGTGAAGTTATTGATCTATAATTAACACAATTAAGTACAGTCATTATTGACGATAATGAAAACATGTACACTAGTAGTGCCGTCACAAGACCCCTCATACTGTATTTTCAAATTAAAAACTGCAGGGGATGTTCCTACTATATGGCCAAATGTCACAGTACATATTTAATAATTTAATTAATTTAATAAAAATGTTCTGCAAATTAAATTTGCAAATTAATATTGTTTTAAGATGTCGTTATGGTTGTGTAATTCTTTAAACTTTATTTGACATTATGATACAGTTTCTTAACAATAACAGTGTATCCCTATCAATTAATAACAACAAAAAGACCCAATAAAATAAAATAAAACAACGGCAAAACTATAATAATAAAAAACAACAAATCAATCAATAAGTACATAAATACAGTATATGGATGGGTATATGAAATGAAACAAAATAAGTTTACATTCTGGCGGGCCGTTCTGTGTGGAGTTTGCATGTTCTCCCCGTGTTAGCATGGGTTTTCCCCGGGTTCTCCGGTTTCCTCCCACAATCCAAAGACATGCAGGTTACTTGTTGACTCGAAATTGCCCGTAGGTGTGAATGGTTGTCTGTTTCTATGTGTCAGCCCTGTGATAGTCTGGCAACCTGTCCAGGGTGTACCCCGCCTTTGCCCAATGTCAGCTGGGAACGGCTCCAGCCCCCACGTGACCCTTACATTCCAGGGTTCAATAAAGTTTCCGCTTAAAAGTAAATAAATAGCAAAAATGAATTGTTGTAGCATAAAACGTTTACATATTAAAGGTGCTAAATGCGAGATTGGGAGCATTTCTATTGCCTCCGCACAGCTCTCAACATGGCAATAGCTGAGCCGGCAGCTCGTAGCTAACGGTGCTAACAGTGAAAACTACGTTAACAATGCTGACAGAGCTAACCGTGTTAACCTGGGGGGGCGAACCCGAGGATGGTGCTACACTTCCGCAACAGCGCCGTCGGTCGGGACGCCATTATCAGCTGTAACCGCCTTATGAGAGCAGTGCAGAACGGCAGCCATGAGCTAGCCAGTGGGGCACGCTCACACACACAAACATGCACTAAAAGCACGCACGGCCAGCCCGGCTATGTCACCAAAGCGAGGAGAGTGACTTCATTCTCTGCTCAGGTAGACATTACTCCTCTCAATTATGTCACTGCAGCAGCCAAATTTTATGCTTTAACTGCTAATATGTACAGAAAACCAAAAGCAATACAGAAGCAGCTATAAACAATATTAGCAGTGAATTGACTTCATTCTCTGCTCAGGTAGACATTACTCCTCTCAATTATGTCACTGCAGCAGCCAAATTATAGGATTCAACTGATAATAAGAAGAGGAAAAAAAGAATAAATGTCAGCAATAAAAATATTAGCAGTGCATCAAATGTGTGTGGATTGAATATTGAATGCAGTTTAAATAAATATATTCAACAAAACTGCAAAATTGAAAACACATGTCAAGTAGGAAAACAGGAAATCAATTTATACTCAACATGGAAAAAGTAATATGAAAAACTGTTTGTGAGTCTAGAGAAACACACATAATGTAAACCAAAGCTCTTCAGCAGCACGGTGCCAATAGATCCTTAAATCCTGTGGCTCTGGATCTTGTTGTGGCTGATATGTCTCTTCAGTGTTGCGTGGATTAGTCTGTAGGTGCTTTGAGGATTTGGAAAATGCCAGCTAGTGTTTCCCAAAACCAAAGTCTGCTGCTCTCTGTGCACTCGGATTTAACACAATGTTTGTCACTATCTCAAGCCTGTTCAAAATGGGTGTTATTCAAGGACATGCACCTTCCCTGTTTGTGTGCAGGATATCAAGGTGCAGCCATAGTCTGGGGAATGTTGCTCTGTTACACATTTGGTTATGGACTCTGTTGTTTCTGGCTCTGTTTTTGATGCACAGGAGTCAGCTGCTCCTGGGTGTAAAGTAACTGGGAGGAGGATTACCACCTCCCAAACTGAGTTCTCTCCATAGAAAAAGGTGTTTTATCCCATTCCGGTGAGGGGAAAGCACATATATAGAGGAGTTCAGATATTTCAGGCTCTCATTATCAAATGTGGGCAGAGCGGTATCAGCTGCAGTGATGTAGCCATGGTACTGGACCAAGGTGCTGAAGAGAAAGCACGCTTCTTGGCTGTTCACCTATAAGTAGTGACCAAAAACATATAATGAGATTACAAGCAGTTGAAATCTTGGAAAACCTCAAACTCTACACTGAATAGCCTCCCTCTGAGGGACTGGAAAAAGAACCCAGAACAGACTCATGCCACAGGGACTACATCTCCCAGCTGGCCTTATTGATGGAGGTGTTGGAAAAACCTGCTGGGGAAAAGGTCACCTGGGTGACTGTGTTGCCACAGCGACCTTGACTCAGAAAAGCTGGTGGAAAATGAATAGATGGATGAGCAGATGGACAAATGGATGACAAATATGATGTGTAAATGTATTATGTACTCATTACAGAAGCCAAGAGGCTGCATGTATTCTGTAAATTGTATATACGAAGTGTAGGTTGAAATGTCAAAGTATGTATCAAAGATTTAAATTCAACGGATGATGAAATGTGATCTAACGCCAAGTGTGTAGATGTATAGAGTGTGTTTGTATTTATTGTTACAACACAGCAATACCAAACAGCAAGCATGTTACAGTCCTTGACCATAAATAGTATCTGAGTGCAGTTCAACATATCGTCTGTCAGCAAGCACTCTGCCCTCCTAATTGAGAAATAATACATCATACACAGTATTAAAACCAATACCACACATGCATAATTCATTTCTCTGTACATAAAGGAGAAGAAAGAGTCCAATGTAAGCCAACATGCATGATATCTATCTATATTCATGTCTGTTGTATCATCTTAACCTGAATTATTTATTGCTGATGCTACATCGCTGTGTCATCAGGGATCATTTAAGCTTTATCTTATTTTTCTTACACTTCAAATTGCAATGTATCCCACAGATCTTGCCTTTTGTGATGACTTTGGTCTATTCAAGTCAGATAACCTGATTATTTTATGCCCACGTAAACACAACAGAACCTGAGAGAATACTACTGTTAATGTTTGCTCTATAATAGAAATGCAGGTGATTAGATGGATACAAGTGAGAAATTCATTTATAATTTGTAGTGTTGTCAAAGTTAATACAATAATAACACACTGACACAAATTCGTTTTAACACCTAATTTCTTTAACACATTAACACAACTTGAGATTTTTTGGTTGTAGCGGGCTCAGTTTTAAAGCTACAGGGAAGATACTGGTATCATATGAAACTAAAAAAACCTAAAGAATCCATGTAATACTAGTTTGTAGCGTGAAGGAGGCTGAATAATGTTCCAAAATTACGCTAAATTTTAGTGAGGAAAAACTGTCATGTCCATTTTCAAAGGGGTCCCTTGACCTCTGACTTCAAGATATGTGAATGAAAATGGGTTCTCTGGGTACCCACGAGTCTCCCCTTTACAGACATGCCCACTTTACGATAATCACATGCAGTTTGGGTCAAGTCATAGTCAAGTCAGCACACTGACACACTGACAGCTGTTGTTGCCTGTTGGGCTGCAGTTTGCCATGTTATGATTTGAGCATATGTTTTATGCTAAATGCAGTACCTGTGAGGGTTTCTGGACTATATTTGTCATTGTTTTATGTTGTTAATTGATTTCCAATAATAAATATACACATACATTTGCATAAAGCGGCATATTTGCCCGCTACCATGTTGATAACAGTATTAAATACATGACAAATCTCCCTTTAATGTACATTTTGAACTGATAAAAACTGTGTGATTGATTTGCGATTAAATATTTTAATCATTTGACAGCCCTAATAATTTGTTATGGTGAATGAAACACATAAAGTGACTGTAATTAATCAAAGGCTATAATAACTGAGGGCGCTGTTATACATATAATTTCCCAATTAGTTCATAACCCTAATAATTAACAAACAGATGTTTGAATTGTAGCAAAAGTTTCTCTTTTCAGCAGCTGCACTACCTTATTTATTTCACCTCTCGTAGCTCCACCCCTGCAACTGTCTTGCCAGAGAAGTGGAAATTTCCAGTAATTCCTTCTGCTTCGCAAGAAACGCTCCTCCTCCTTCCAGTTTCCCGCCTTTCAGTCTACCTGCTTCTTCCTGCTGCAAACTGATCCCAGAGAGCTAGCGGCCCTCTGCTGCTGAACCGTGTGGTGCCCAGCAGATTTTAATTTGTACAATGAGAAGACTACTGTTAGGAATACTATTAGAAAGAGAGTACTATTAAAAAGAATACTATTTCTCACATACTGTAGAAGAAACATAACACATTTTTTTATGCTTCTGGCATAATCATTGGTCTATAAATGTATGTATAGTGTCACAGAACTATGATCCCTGCACTGAAGATGTGCAAGATTAAAGTGTTTAATCTCTATTTTATCGATCACGACAGCCACATTAGTAATTAAAAAGTGTTTTTTTTATGTGTGTATTTTGCATTTAGAGAGAGCTTGCCCCTTCTTTGTTTACTATTTTAATATGTTGTTACCCTCTGAATTTCTGTGAAGGGTTAAGCTATGTGTAAGCATTGCATTAGCTCTTGAATGATGAACAAGGGTTGGTTGGGGATCACAGAACAGATGGTAGATTTGCATTTCTATTTCTCTGGCTGATCTGATATTCTGCTGTCTGGCTGTTGTTACAGAGATGCTCCAAAGCTTGTTTTCAACTGACACATCAAGAATCAAGAAATGTGATGAGAGTTAGGGGGATTGCAAATGAAGGCCTATAAGTGTATGTGCAAAATTTTTGAAAACGAGATGTTTACAGCCTGTGAGATCCCGGCTATCTCTACGCCACATCTGTGGTTTCATAACTTCCTCTTAATTCAGTGTAACCGTGTACACATGAGCAGCCCTGATGCTTGCTGGAGAATCATTTTGGATAAATAAAGCCACGAGACAGCTGCAGTGGAGAAGTTTGAGTGTGTTGATGGCATGAGGCACACTGACCTTAGACCCATTGTGAAGCACCAACAAAGAGCCATCTGCACAGCAACCAAAGCTGAGATGAGGGACTCGCACACAGGGGGACCGTGGAGGGGGAGGGACACGCAGGGACCTGGAGAGTGTAAAAAAACAATATAAATCAGTGATAAAGAAACATTTGACTTGATCAGCTCGATCATGTCTGGAACATCAAAGCAGCTGGTGCTAACATCTCAGAGGTTTGTGCTCGAAGAAAACAGGAAGCTGCACAACATATCAGCCCAGAGAGAGTATGGATCTCTCCTCTGCTGGTGAAGTGGAAGACAAGGGCTGCTGGCCTAATCACTCAAGAGCACATTTCCTGCCTAGCATGATGAGATGAAGTCAACTGAAGGCTAATATTTAACCCAAACCTGCATCTCAAACATGGTGGGTATCTCATTCATTCTGCCAGTACACACATACAGGCTTTGTCTCTGCACTGATCTGAATTTTAATATCATTTACAAGGTCAATCATTTTTGATGTGATTAGGTTTTTATAGTGCAACCAAAATAGTTTTCCTTTCGAATGCATTTCAAAATGGTGAAAAAAAAAGACAAAATGGTGTCAGGGACATCTGTAAAAATCACAAATGTTTCACAGGTAAGACATGAGAGTCAGGATTGCTTAGCAACAGCAGTAAAAAAAAAAAGAAGAATATTGCAGCCTGTGTGGTAACAAGAGAAACTGATCCTGCTGCCACCCAGTGGTGCATGCTGGGGATGGACCGACACCGAAACCGATCGAAGGCTCACTTCTCTAAAACGTTTAGCAAGATGAAAACTACCTGTAAGGTGTAAACCTCATAATTGAAGAAGGACTTGATAGAAAAAAAAGGTGATATCTTCGTTCCTTCCTCAACACTGTTCGAAAAATATGTTCAGCAATCTGATTGGCTGGAAAACGCACCGGCTCTCATGTTGCTTAGCAACATTCGTGGAAAGGGTGGGATGTGGGTGGGAGGGTGTGAGAGTTGGAGGGGTGTTCGTCTAGGGGAGGGAGCACTGTGGGTGCAGGCACACTGACTGGGGAAATACCTGGCAAAAGTCCCAAGTAAACAAGAGAGAGAGAGAGAGAGAGAGAGAGAGAGAGAGAGAGAGAGAGAGAGGACAGAGCGGGAGACAGAGGACAGGGGTATTTTCTGGGTCCGGATAACAGTCATGTCTGAGATAATTTGGTGCTAAACACAGTTTGTTCCCAAAGCAGAAGCACACTGGGGACAGGAAGTGGAGAGCGTTTAACTGAAAATAATAAACTGAAAACTTTGCCTACAGTGAGATGAAAGTGAAAGTGAGAAGAACTTGACAATAGATATACGGAACTGCTAGTTGCTTGAGACAAAATGTACTCCAGTAGGCCTAATAGTTTTCTGAGAAATTGAGTTGTACCGGTGTTACACTGAATTCTGTGACCACAGACAGCTGTTGCCAGAAAATTTGACCCCACTGTATCTATCATTTAGAATTTTGTGAATCTATCTTTAAATTAAAAATATTAAAATACATTTATGTGTGTGTTTTCTGTCACATATTTGCTTCATCTATTATACAGGTAACAGTGGGGTCACATTTTCTGACGAAATCCATCAGAAAAGGTGACCTCATGTGTTGCTGGCTCTCTTTGGTCACAGATTTGGGTGTAACACCGAGACAAACACTATGATTATAACAAGACGTTGATAAGGTGTAACCGTTTGACGAAGAACAGATGACTAGTTCACAGACAAGCGTGTACTGTAGTTTCCAGTAGAGAGTGGAGAAATACTACCTGTGCTTGCATGTTTTTGCTAGTGCGGTTGGGTGTGTGGGTATTTCCAAGAAACTGTTAGGGTTATTACTTTTTTTTCATTAGGATGAGTGAGTTGAACTAAAAGCAACAAACTCAACAGCCTGCAGCGTATACAAAAGAATGAAAAGAAGGACTAAAATGACAAGAGATTATATGATGTGTGAAGCAGAAGATGCTCTAGAAAATAAGGGAAACTGTTAAGCTAAAGGAAGAGAAAAAAGGTGGAAAATGTGCTTATAAGGAGAAGGAAGGGTCCATAAGGCTGCTACTGGTAGGTACAGCCCGCTGAAGGAGGCGGGCTTTGGAAATGGCTGATGCAGGCGGTCTCTTCAGGCAATGAGGACTCTTTGTCAGGAGTAGGAAATGAGGTTTCTGTTGTGATTAAAAGGAAGGTTTCTATGGCAATGCGGAGAGCCGTGTGCACAGAGAATTTGCTGGGAGTGGAGGGGGGCTAAGTGAGAGTAGAATTTCAAAGAAAAGCAGCCTCCTCCATCTCATCTCCCACCGCCGCCACCCCTCTGCCTTTCCACAGCGCCCTTTTATCTCTGATAATCTGTTTTCATAGCCACACAGTTGAGACTGCGAGGGGGATTATCCTGAGCAAACCAATGCACTGGTCGATCACTCATAAATGTTTACAGTGTAGCAGTTTCACTTCCCAAAATCGCTGCTGTCAAAACCACGCTGGAGAAAAAAAAACCTTTAGCAGATAAGCTAATTAAAACCACACAACTCAACAGAATGACCTACATGTCTCTTTCTCGCAGGCACACTTCTGTCAAACCTTTCCTTATACTGATGAGAAAAAAAAACATATGCTTGCATCGGTATGACCTTTAAAACCTAAATATAGTAACACCCTTTGTTAATTGTTTCACTGCTAGTAAAAATATATTTCTTAAAATAAGTTCCCCCGTCCCGATGCTCTCAGAGGAAGTTGCTCTCTGCAGCAGTGACTGCCATCTTTGCCCCAACACAGGCTCGCTCCAGGATGTTTGGATAAGATGACATTTGAAACTCCTGAGGATCAAAGCGAAGTTTATTTTTCATCCTTGCACATTACAAGCCACACTGATGATCCTAATAATACTGGTACATATGAAATGAATATGCTTACACTATGAATACATAACTGACTGAGCATGAATAGGGACTGATGTTAATAACTGTGGTGCATGTGAACAGAGAGCTAATTTAATGAAAAGGTCACAGTTTATTTAAATAATGAGACTGATTTGAATAATGAGTGTAATTCACCAAAAATACATCTGAGAAAAATCTGTATTATTTCACCAACAAAAATGTGTTTCAAACCCAGTGTGTGTACAGCGGAGCGCTAAAAGCTCCTCACCTCTTTTTTGGAAACCCAGACTCGAGGTCTCAGCATGCCAATTAGAATTACAAAAGGTTCTGCTGCCCCCAACCTCTCCGTTTCAGCATAGCAGCAAGTATCATGTAATGAAGCGCTGCCAGTGCTGCGACCAGATTGTGTAGTCGAAGCCAGATGGCAAGTCACACATCAAAAGGACAGCTGGTTACCAGAAATCTGAAAAGGCATCTTTATAGCTCCAAACCTAATTAGTTTCCAACTAAACAAATCACACCAAGATACAGGCATGGAACAGGCCATGCCAATGATTCATCATAAAAGGTGACATACACATAATATAATTAAGCTTTAAATGTTTACATGTGCAAGCTACAGCATTTAAAAATCAGGCTTGTTCCATCAGCAGCCACTGGTCTTTATTACGGTAAACAATGAAAGCAGGTCCTTCAACTGCAGATGATGAGGATCCCATTCTTAACATGTGCATATTAACTACACTGACCAGGTCAATGTGTCAGATTAGTGTGTCCTCCAGCATGCGCCGTCTGCCATCAAACTGCTGACTGGTCTTTGAGGCTCTGGCTGCTGCCTGTCGGGTTGAGCTCTCTTTCCGCAGAACCTATAAATCATATCCAGAAAAATGAATAAAGTACTTAAAAATGTATGATGACATAAAGCATAAATAATCAGTTAAAGGGATTTATCCATAGTTAGTGTATTACCTACAGTAGATGATGGTCAGGACGCCTCCAGTTTGGAGAAAAAGACAGGAGTTACCGCTGTGGACGGGGTCGGCAGCAAAACGTATTTTGGCCACCTAAAAAAATCTATATTAAATTAAGTCTACGTTCTAATTAGTATATTTTCACAGGTTTACCTTGCCGTCAGACAGCTATACACTCTATGTTTCCGACGGGGAACTGAAGCTATCTCAGCTCTCGCCAAAGCCACCAGACTCCATTGACAAAATCTGTAATTTTACCTCACAGAACACAGGAGTTGCTGGTCTACCGCTGGGTCGATCGATTATTTTGTTTGTGTTATTGTGTGACTTTGGTTAGTTTGGATTCACCAAAGTCACAC
>CAKAOH010037542.1:0-47344 GCA_916701665.1 Sebastiscus tertius | reverse complement strand
CATACTTTTTTTCAGACTTTTTTTTTCAGACTTTTTCCAGACTTTTTTTCAGACTTTTTTTTCAGACTTTTTTCAGACTTTTTCCAGACTTTTTTCAAACCTTTTTTTTTCAGACTTTTTCCAGACTTTTTTCAAACCTTTTTTTTTCAGAACTTTTTTTTCGGACATTTTTTCAAATCTTTTTTTTTCAGACTTTTTTTTCAGACATTTTTCAGACATTTTTCAAATCTTTTTTTTTCAGACTTTTTTTTCAGACATTTTTCAAATCTTTTTTGTCAGACTTTTTTTCAGACATTTTGCAAATGCATAATAAAGGTGTAGGAAGTTGGAAAAGCTGAAATCAATGAAAGTGGGAAAGTCATGTGTTTTGCTGAAGCAAAGTTTAAGTTGTGTCCATGTTTGTGTGTGCAGGTGTACTCTCTGGACAATCCAGATGCCTTCCACAGTTTCTACAGCCCCCATAAGACCCAGCTCAAGACCCCGGTGATGGAGAGGCTGGCTGAGCAGCTGGCCACGCTCTGTGCCACCCTGAAGGAGTACCCTGCTGTCAGATACCGAGGGTGAGCGGCATGGGGCGCTGCGGAGAGGCAGCTGTGGGTATAGGCTGGTTTCTAAAACAAAAGGCAAATTAGCAGTCAAGGATATAGCTTATTTGGACAGATAATATGTTAAAGTCAACCATAGGTTATAGGACCATAGGACAAAGATGTCTGATTTGGTCTTTTACCTCCCAGAAATTCTAAAAATGACAAAGTTTTATGAATGTGTAAATATACAGAGAAATATACATATACATCCAAATCCATCTATCTATCTGTTATTCTGTCAGCGAGTACAAGGATAACGCCACCCTGGCCCAGCTGGTTCAGGACAAACTGGATGCCTACAAGGCTGATGACCCCACTATGGGAGAGGTGAGCGCAGGACAATTCATTTTTTTTGTCCCTCTGTATTCCTGCTTAATAATTTTCACCTGTTGTCTCATATTCTTGTTGCAAAAATATGTATCTTAGTAGTTAAAGTCACACAGTTGTATTCTACATTACGGAGATTGTACTTAAATGATTATAACATTATATATGTATGTTTATCTTACCGCTCCTTTCATTCTTGTATCTGTTTCTCTTTTTCTCTGTAGGGCCCAGATAAGGCTCGCTCACAGCTGATCATCCTGGACAGGGCGTTTGACCCCGTCTCTCCTGTCCTGCATGAGCTCACCTTCCAGGCCATGGGCTACGACCTGCTGCCCATCGAAAACGACGTCTACAAGTACGAAAAACACAACTGACATGGCAATGTTTCCATTTTTATGCTGCAGCAGGCAGAATCTTTGTTTAAATAATCATATCAGCTTTAATCACAAATTTGAACCTAAATTAGTGTCTTTCAGTCACAATATGTGTCTTTTATTCTCTCAGGTATGAGACCAGTGGCATCGGAGACTCTCGCGAGAAGGAGGTTCTGCTGCATGAAGACGATGACCTGTGGGTGAGCCTGAGACACAAACACATAGCTGAGGTGTCCCAGTGAGTACTTTTCTTCATACTTTACTATCTCTTCACTCGGTCTTTGAATACTGACTTGCACGATATATAACAAACCTTCTCTCTTGTGTCTCCATGCCTGTTTGTGTTTTGTCATTAGGGAAGTGACACGACAGCTGAAGGACTTTTCTGCCAGCAAGAGGATGAACACCGGGGAGAAGGTAAAGAGGAAGCTGCTACAGGAAATGTTTATATATACAGTCTGCATATACAGTATTACAAAGATATTGGTACTATGGCATTACTTAGTACGGTGGATAGCTTCTTTATTTCTTCAAAAGCTCCAAAAAAGGACATTTTTCAATTACTTTCATTTACAATTACATTTAAATTAGTACTTTTTAGGACTTTTAAGGCATACTATACTATGGCATTTCTTTGTGACATACTATACTATGACATTTCTTTACAACATTTTTTGTAGAATACTATACTATGACTTTTTTTATGACATTTTTTATGACATACAAACTATGACATTTTTACTACATTTTTTGTGGCATACTATATTATGACTTTTTTATGACTTTTTATGGCATACTATACTATGACATTTTTTATGATATACTATACTATGACATTTTTTATGATATACTATACTATGACATTTCTTTACAACAATTTTTGTGGCATTCTATACTATGACATTTTTTACAACAGTTTTGTGGCATGATATACTAGGACATTTTTTTATGACCTACTATACTATGACTTTTTTATGACTTTTTGTAACATGCTATACTATGACATTTATTTGTGACATATTATGCTATGGCATTTTTTATGGCATACAATACAATGACATTTTTTACAACATTTTTTGTGACATACCATATTATGACTTTTGTATGCAATACTATACTATGACATTTTTTTACAACATTTTTGTGACATAGTATACTATGATATTTCTTTACAACATTTTTTGTGACATGCTATACTATGACATTTCTTTGTGACATTATACTAGGACATTTTTACAACAATTTTGTGGCATTCTATACTATGACTTTTTTAACTTTTTTATGGCATACTATATTATGTTTTTTTTATATATATTTTTTTTAAGACTTACTTTACTATGACATATTTTACAACATTCTGGCATACTATAATGTATCTAACTCTCTGCAAGAAAGCAATTTAATTCCAAACATGGTGAACTTTTCCTTTTTCAATATACTCAGAAAACATGACCAGAACTTAATTTAATTGAATTAATGTATTTATTTTTGTCACTTGGCAGCGGAAATTAAGTGAACCCATTTGACATTTGTAGCAAAGTCAAGTGTTGAGAGGTCAACTGGTTGTTGTGCGATTAGACCAAACTCCAACATAAATATGGTCCGTTATCACTTATGTAGTTGTGTATTTTATGATATCTCGCACTAATGTTGATATCATCGCATTCTTGCTTTCTTTTCAACAGACCACAATGAGGGATCTGTCCCAGATGCTGAAGAAGATGCCTCAGTACCAGAAGGAGCTCAGCAAGGTGTGTGTTTACAGGAGTGTGTGTATGAGTTTTCCTGCGTGTGTAAATGTGTATGCTAACCTGATCCTGTGTGTTTTGTGTTTTTCAGTACTCTACTCATCTGCAGCTGGCTGAGGACTGCATGAAGCATTACCAGGGGACAGTGGACAAGCTGTGCCGTGTGGAACAGGTGAGAGGGCAGGCGAGAGGAAACAAGAAGCAAGGAGAGGAGAGAAAACAAGAAAAGAGGATAGGAAAGGAAATGAGGAGACAATAGGAAAGGAAATTAAATAAGAGAGTAATGCTTAAGGAGGAAATTATCAAAACAAAAAAAAGAGTTTCTTGTATACAGATAAATGACAATGATTTCTGAAATCCTCAGTAATTGAAAATAAAATGTCTTTACAATCCCTGGAAATGTGTAATTTAGGGTTTTAAATGACTGATTTGAATGACAAACATGAAATGATACCTTAGTTCTCTGTTGCAGGATCTGGCTATGGGCACAGACGCTGAGGGAGAGAAGATCAAAGACCCCATGAGGGCCATCGTACCCATCCTGCTGGATGCCAACGTCAGCACGTACGACAAGATCCGCATCATCTTGCTCTACATTTTCCTCAAGAACGGTAAGGGGGAGACAGCAGGTGACATAATGAAATCAAATCTTCACTTTGTGAAACTCTGTGCTGCTATCCGTCCCTGTAAAAGCTTACTTTATGTGTTGTCTTACTTGTTTTGTTTCATTACTTACTACTTACATACCCACCCACCTACTTACTGAGTGTTTCCTTACTATACATAGACCTGTTGAAATGTACAGAAATGCTCAGAATACAGGGACATTAAACAGACACAATACTGAAGTTGCCCTTTAAGCAATGAATAGATATCTATTAGCTAAAGAAAGAACATATCTACTGCTTACCTAGTTGGCTGTTCAGTTCAAGTCTGTAAAAAAATGTTTCACAAAATACAGACACAGAAGAAAAAGAGCCTGTAAAAACCAGATAGCTTCTCAGGTCAGACATAACCTGACAATTCTACATAGCTATAATAAGCTGTTATGTTTACGTAACATACAGGATGTATATAGTGTCAATTTAGAGTTTTAATAAAATGGTTTTATTTTGGCACTCAAGTTACAAAAACATGAATTCCCTTTCCTCCCAGAACAAGACGAACATATTAAATGTAAACATACAATTTTTACAGTTATAAGATATGACCTGTGTGTGTGTGTGTGTGTGTGTGTGTGTGTGTGTGTGTGTGTGTGTGTGTGTGTGTGTGTGTGTGTGTGTGTGTTAAGGCATTACGGAGGAGAACCTGAACAAGCTGATCCAACACGCTCAGATCCCCCCAGAGGACAGTGAGATCATCACCAACATGGCTCACCTGGGTGTCCCCATCGTCACAGATGTAAGATCCTCACCGGGTGGCGCTCTAATTCTTTTTTTTTCTTATCTCTCCTCTGCTTTTTCTACCGTTCAGTCTGATGTGCCCTCTGAATCTGTATATGGGCCAAACAGTGTGAACAAAATCTGGCTAGACTAATATGAAACGTGCAGGTGAAACTGGTACTCTTTCTTTCTTTAACCTCCTTGTCTCGTCTTTCCCTCTTTAGTCCACCCTCCGCCGAGGAAAGAAGCTGGACAGGAAGGAGCGTGTGAGCGAGCAGACCTATCAGCTGTCTCGCTGGACACCACTGGTCAAGGACATCATGGAGGTGTGTTTCAAGGGCTTAAATCATTATTTGACTTACCATGCCATATTGGGTGATCTCCTATTTTCAGTTTCAAAAACACCTTCAGTTTTTTTTTTTTCTAAATTTTTCTAAATTGAGGGTCCAAAAACAACAAACTAAATAATCCGAGCACAATTATTTACTTTTCAGTTGACACGACAATCTTAGCCAAACATCTGTTTACCCAGCCTGGTTGTTATCAACTATATTTAGCCCCTTATTTGTGCAAAGCCAATTCTCCAATGGACCTCCATGATGGAGCCACACGTGGTTGCTAAGAGACGTGACACAACTGTGAAGCCCCTATTGAAGTGTGTGTGTGTGTGTGTGTGTGTGTGTGTGTTTAACGCAGACAATATTGCTGACAAAGATCTGTTTTGTCTTTTTGTCCCCCTGCAGGATGCTATTGATGATAAGCTGGACACCAAGCACTACCCCTACATCTCCACCCGCTCCTCTGCCTCTTTCAGCACCACTGCAGTCAGGTACACACACACACACACACATATATGCACTGCGTGGCATTTCATTGCACGGTAAATTATGAAGACAGAAATGGTGGTATAAGATCAATAGTAATTTGGGAAAGGAGATGAGTCTAACAGATCAATATTTGAGAAAAATTGAGAGCAGGGAGGCGACACTGACGATTGTCTGGCTAGTGAGCCGTATACAGATCCCTGTGCAAAGATAGGAGAGCTCAGCCATGCACCATGGCTGTACCGAATAGTTCGAACCTTCATTCATAACTTTGACATTCAAATTCTAAATCAACATTCGAATGCTGCACAGCTTATTTTTCCATGCCTATTCATCGTGTTTAAACCCGGTATTTCTGCACAGTTGCAGATAAAGATCAGGCTACACTAATATTATTAGTATTATACTATTTGTAGAATTAGATTCCAGTGGTGGCTGCGTAGGATTGTTTCCGACTTGAGTGATCCAAACATTTCCATTAACTCCAGAGAAATGTAAAGTCAAAATTTATCATAAAAAAATGTACTTAGTCATTTCCAAAATTCAATTGTTTTTATATAATGAAATATTCTGCTTCAATCCACATTTTATTATTCATCAAAGAAAGTTGATTTAATAAAATCTAAATTAAATTGAATTAAAATTAACAATTTAATCAGATGAATCACTTAATTGAAACTTCCTCAAAAAAAAAAAGGATATCATCTTAAACATCATCCTTTAAAACTTCAACCCAAACTGTAAGCAAATGACCTGATTACAAGTCATCAATATTTCCAACTCCACATGTATGTGTGATGAAGCCACATTGAGCCCCGCTGATCCGTACACTCCACTCTGCTGGTGTGTATTGATTCAGCATCAAATCCTCTCCTGTTACAAACTGATCTGCCTCATTAGCCGTCTCTTCCCCACATATAGCCTACAGACACTCCCAGCACTGAGCATCACAGTTAGTCAAGCCTCTAATGTTGAAGTGTGATCTCTTGTATGTGTGAAAATTTGACTTCTTCTCAGCTTATTTGGTGTCAGTTCCCAATTTAAAGTGGCTCTAAAACTGTAATAACTTGACGCTGTTGTCCTTTCTGCTCTGCCAGTGCTCGGTACGGCCACTGGCACAAGAATAAGACACCTGGAGAGTACCGCACCGGGCCACGCGTCATGGTCTTCATCATCGGCGGCGCGTCCTTCAGCGAGATGCGCTGCGCCTATGAGGTCACACAGGCCAATGGGAAGTGGGAGGCCGTCATTGGTGAGTAGTGCACCGGGAGGCGCCGCTGAGCGCAGAAGAAGAAGTGTTCATATTTGTAGGTTTTTGGACGTCAAAGATACAATAACCTTAAAGAGTAACATAACACTCCAGGAAAGTCTAGTTTTTGCTGACCTCCGGTGGTTTACCTTCTTGCATTGCTGCAGTGATGTACAGGTGTACTTCAGGACCACATCTATCAGTGATGCTGGGTGTGGGAGAGGTGAAACAGAATTTAAACGTTAAACCTGAGAGAGGCAGTAAAACACTGCTCTTCAGCCTGGCGTTAAGTAACAGAGACTGTCTCTAAGAGGACCATTTTTAATAGAAAGTGTGAAAGCTGATAAAAGCTGCGTCATAATTAAGGGGCCACGTCTTTTGAAGCATTTTCACAGAACTGTGTGAGGGTTGACTAGCAGGTGCAGGTTCAGTCTGATCCGCTGAGGGACACAGAAGGACGAAGCTTGTGAACTGGGATGCACAGCATAAACAAAATAAAGATGGAGGGGAGGAGAAACATGGAGGTAACAGTCTAACCCTGACTTATTGGTGCAAGTTCAGTGCATAAAAAGAAAGATAAAGCTGTTTACGACACATTTGACCTCATATGAGTCTGCTTTGTCTCTCAAAGCACGGGGTGAAATTATATCTCCAAATGAGATATCTCTAATCAAAATTCTTTTCATGATATCTAAAACTTGATAATAGTTATCTACCAATAAATTATGGCTATTCCTAATTCCAGTTCAAGATATCTACAACGTCATTCTGACTACTTGAAATTTGATTTTAGATATCTAAAAAGGCCAATGTAGAACTCTTGAATTGAGGGGAATTAAAGATATCTTGAACTGGAATTATGACTAGTCAGAATTCAGTTGCAGATATAAGTAATTCACATTGCGGATATCTGCAACTGAATTGTAGATATCTGTAATGAATACATACACATGAATGGCAAAAATAGTTTGAATCTTGCTAGTCAAATTTGTAATTGCAGATATCTAAAATTAGAGATTTATCTCGTGAAAATATAATTACAGATATCTTGAATTAGAGTTTTGACAAGGTAGAATGATGTTGCCGATATCTCTAATGAATATCCAGTCTAGCTAATAGATGTTAAAACGGTTTGCCAAACATTTTTAATAATTACTTTCTGGGATTAAGTTGCACTTTGTTGACGCATGCGGTAAGATGATTATAAGGAAAGTTTGTTTTTTACAAAATTATAGAAAAAAGTTGACATTCAATGACAAAAAACAACAATTTCAGCAAGCTAGACTTATAATCGATACAAGATTAACACTGTTTGATATTTCAGGTTTACATTTATTTTGGCATCTACTATGAATATATAAACTTTCCCCTTTTAAATACACAAAGACAAATTCAGCAATTGAAGTTCAGGTTTTGCAAACAGAAGCCACCCACAAC
Source organism: Sebastiscus tertius (assembly GCA_916701665.1). Taxonomy (NCBI): domain Eukaryota; kingdom Metazoa; phylum Chordata; class Actinopteri; order Perciformes; family Sebastidae; genus Sebastiscus; species Sebastiscus tertius. Next base: position 39,416 of record CAKAOH010037542.1, on the reverse strand, counting down.
ACAGCTCGTGGAGGACAGCGTAATGTCCTTTTGGACCATCACGCACCCAGAATCCCAAATCCCACAACGACCCCAGTGACGCAGTAACCTTGTGTACAGTATGTGGAAGGTGTAGCTGCAGATAGTTGTTACAACCTGCCTATTGTGTGCAATGTGTTATGTTAAAATAGCCCTTTTATGTTATGCCCCTCTGTACTGTTTATTTGATGTCTTAAAGCTTTGCCAGCCAGCCAGCCTGTGTTATAAATGGGAAAGTGTCTTTGTTAGTCTCTGTTGTGCTCTGCTTCAGCTGTTGTCTTTAAAAACAACTGTTGTCTTTAAATTGCAGCCACGCCATGTCTTTTTCTGTGCGTGTCTTTGTGTTTGTGCAACATGGCGAGTGTGTGTAACGTATGTGTGTGTGAACTGTCAGTGGACGAGTGTGTCTCTGTATGTATGTGTGTGTGTGTGTGTGTGTGTGTGTACTGTACGATGGGTTGCTTGTCTTTTTAACCCTTTAGTTTTTGGAGCGAGTGGGGGAGGGGGCGTGGCATGTGCTGAGAGACGAGTGGTGAAGCCGCCTCTGTTCCTCCACAGGTTCCACCCACATGCTCACCCCCACCAAATTCTTATCGGACCTGCAGCACCCCGACTTCCGAGAGTCCACTAGGGTGTCCTTTGAGGACGCAGAACCCACAGCCGAGTGAGGCAGAGACAGATTGGGAGGGAGGGAGAGAGAAATCACACTGAAAAAAGTAAAGGCAGCCGCACAAAGAAGCCCTTTCTGAACCTTCGCAGCACAAGGGCTTCCTCCTTGTTCCTTCTTCTTCTTTGAACACTCAGTACTGTTTGATGTAACTCCACCCTCCTCCCCCCTCCGTGTCCGTCAGGGATGGGCAACCCCCGACCTTTCCTCACTGCATGGACCGCTCCATCAGGCTGTAGTCCCTGTATACTGAGAGTTAGCCAATCAGAGTGGGAGTCCTGCTATTCAGTCTGTTGTCACTACAGGAAGGCTGAATCTAAATGTCTGACCACAGTTCACCAAGTTGGCAAGCGGGCTCATGTGGACTTACTGCAGACTTGGGGTGCAGACTTTGCAGATTAATTAATTACCCACAGTTCATTGCAATAGGAATTTGACACTATGTTTATGACGCTTTCGGCTGAAAGTCACCAGTTAACACGGTTATCAGACACTGAGTCACTGCGACTTGCCACCGCAGTAATGACGGTGCCACTAGATCGTGGAGCACAAAAAAGCGGTCGCCAGATTCGTCTATAGAGAAATAGCCAATCTTCTCGCCGATACGTATTAAATTGGGACTGTTTCATAACCAGTTAAAAGTTCCATGTAGTAATTTAAACATGGATGCAATAACACCATAAAAAAATATATGAAACAAATATGATGAGACATTACTTGCATCATGTAGAAACAAAATGTAACCATATAATAAAATTAAGAAAAATGCATCAAAAAATAATGTGTGCAAGGTCAGTCTTATCAGGGACTTATTGCCAAAGTCTGCGAGGGCCCTCGAGTCCAGAGGGTGGACATTTGGATTCAGCCTAAGTAAAGTCTGTGCTGAAGAGCGGCCATGTCTGAGGGGGTCGTGACCCCATCCCTGCTGCCTCCTCCCATCATCTCAGCTGGGTGGATTAAATCGCCCCTCGACAGCCACCCAAAGGCCCCTTGAGCCTGTTGAACACCCACTCCAGATTTAATCTACCCCCGAGATCCATCTTTATCAGTTTTTACTGTCTGGTTATTTTTCTAATCAACCCTTCGCAAAAGACAATCACCTTGATTTGTTACTGGTTTTTCCACATACGGACAGGTCCTTGAGTTGGATTTCAAAGAAGGATCCTCTCCTTTTTCCCCTTGTGGTTTTTGTTTTTCTTTTGACTCCCAGTCCTCCGACTCCGTCCACGTCACTTTCTCTCAGCCCACCATCACATGCTCACATGGCTCACGACTCGTCCGCAGAGGGTGCTAAATATTAGCAGAAGATCGTCTTTATCACGATCACACTTTCAGGGTGCTGACACACAGGGCAATTTTGGGGGCAACGTAGATGGGAAACAGTCAGGTAACGATAATAATTTCAGAACAATTCAATACAGTTGCCTAAAAAGTTGCTCTTTGTATCACTGCCTCTATGATGCCTCTCTGCTGACACAGAGTCTGGGAATGTAGCATTGTTCCACCTGATATGCTTTAGCAACCAAATACAAAGTAAAGATGCCAAACAGCTTCCACTAATCCACCCCCTCCCCTAACGTAGGAGACTCATCCATTATTACACTAGTCACTAGCAGACTGTTAGTATTCACTCATGATGATGATGGAGGAACACAGAAACAAATATTACATTCAAAAGAACCTGTGTAGAACTAAAAAGCACTCAAAGGGCACATACCTCCGCCAAGGCTGAACAGACCTTTAAATTAGTTCTTTTAATAATACAAAATGTAAAATGTTTAGAGTTTTTTTTTTAATCTGCAAACTTTTGCAGCTGTGCAGATTTAGCAGGATTGCTCAAAGTTGATATATGCATGTGTTGCATTAAAGAGTAAGATGAAATATGAAAAAAAAAACTATTGGCTTTCGCAGAAATCAACATTTAAACCCTAAAACACTGTTTTCTCTGATATTGTTAGAGCCAGTTTTGTTTGTTATTTTGTGTAAATAGTCAAAACAATACTGCCACCTAGTGGTGACCTTTGTAAGCCATTGAAGATTATAGGACTACAATTCCCACAGTGCTCCAGCTAGTCAGTAGAGTCAGGTGTGTGCAATTGAGGCTGCAGATGCTGAGGAGAGACAGATCTCAACTGTTTAATGTTCACAGTTTAACACAAAACTCTATAATATATAGATAATTTAAGTTTGCTTATCATTTTTATTTTGTGTGTTGGAACAACCTTAATTTAATTTTGATTAACTGCACGAGCCCTTCAACATCAAGCCAGCCTGACAAATTTCTGTATATACAAGGCATCTAAAGTGGCTTTTAGAAAGCAAGTAGAAGGAAGCCATGACAGATATGTTTTATATGAATTAAGAGAAGAGTGGAAAATGTGTTTTAGTGTATTTATTAAAGTGTGTGTAAATTAAGAGTTGTTTTAAAAGCCTTTAATCCTCTAGACAATCAGCTGACATGCAGTCAGTGTAAACTTGCATTATCTCATGATTTGATTGCCCAAACAGCACTGATGTATGCTCAGCAGTTCCTTCTAGAAACTAGTTTAACAGCCTCTCTTTTTATTGCTTTTATAATACGGCAAAATACTTTTTAATTATTAAATACTTGTTAAATCTCCCTTTTAAAAATAAAAAATGTGCGGTTAATCAGGATTAAATATCTGAATCGATTGACAGCCCTGGTTTAAACTTTTTTGCCGCAGGCCACTCTATAAAAAAGTGATGTGCCTTGATAAATGGCCACATGGTGGCACGCCATCATGAGCCTCCACCAAATGTCATTGAATTTTATCATAGTTTTTGAGAAATCCTGCTAACAAACAAACAAACATATGGGAACATTCAAAACATACCGTCCTTGGCGGAGGTAATGAATAATACCTATTTGCATAAATGTCCATGCCAACCGCAAGGCTACTTTTGAACACTCATTCACCCACTAAAGATTGGATATTGTAATCCTGGCCATCCATCTCATTCCCAACTAATCTGCTAAAGCGATATCGTTTACAAACCAACGTTTTGGTTTTATGGTTTTTCTCAGTGTGCAGCTCTCACCATAAGCAGTATGGCTGCTCCCCCTCATACTGCTGCATTCAACACTTCCTGAGCAAAATGGCCATCACTTACTAAAACAAGCCTTTGTTTTTGTTATGCTATTTTGGTCTAAACCTAGCCATGTACAATAATTTGGTGGCGTTAGAGATCAACGTCACGGTGTTGTGTTTCTGGGGCAAAAGGGCCCACGAAGCTGTGTGTTTGGGGAACAGCAGAGAAGCAGGCGAGGCCAGTCCGACGTTGACCTCTGTGGCCCACACTAAACCCCCCACCCACGACCCCCTTACACCTACGACCCCCGCATCACCATAACGACCCAACTCGAGATGGGCTTGCCTCTTTCTCTTCTGTTTTTACCTTTAACTACCTCCACGTCCTCTTCTGACTCCTCACAGGGTCAGGTTTAGTTTTACTGTAGGTCAATGTCTTTGAGGTAAAGCAGCTAATCAAATCAAACTGGAGGAAACATGCAGCTTTGCAACAGAAACAAACCAATGCAGGTCAAATACTGTTGATAATGTTGGACAGGTGTGAGGAGTAAATCAAATGTTTTACGATTATGAATTAAGATGGCAGTGATCTATCGAATCGGTAAATCTGGCGATGAAGCGCCAAATTTGGCAAAAAGTTTGCTTTACTCCGGTCTAGCACCTTTCAAGTTTTACTATGTCTGAAATGTGTCTTCAGCTGTCACAACAGTTCACCTGTGTTATTAGGGTTACTGAGTTTCACATTTTCATTCATATCTATAGGAGACGATAGACCTAATTCTGGTTTGGGATTTCATGACATGTATCTGCTTTTGTCTTTTTTTGCTGCAATTATTTTACTTTTTTCTAGAAGTATTTTTTTAGCTGTCTGCATGCTGTTAAATTAAAGGCCCACACTGTCATGTGCACATTTTTCTAACACCTGATTGGCTGTGTTGCGTAGACAGGTCTGGTGTTGCAGGGTTTCTACTAGCTCACCTGCCGTTTTTTTTAGTTCACAGATTCATGACAGTTGTGTGGTGCCATCACTGATCTGTGTGCTTCCATATTGTTCAGCTGCATGATGTGATTTAACACGGCTTCATGTGATTTAACACGGCTTCATGTGATTTAACACGGCTTCATGTGATTTAACACGGCTTCATGAGTTTGTATCAGGCTGTATGTTTGTAGAGAGAAGGACTCAAGAGTATTAGTCAGAGGTGGAAGATGTATACATGGTACTTTACACAGACAAATCAAGATTAAAACATTTCAAAATCTAAAATAAGAGATTGATAGATGGATAATTGGAAATATGAAATAAAAATAATCCTACAAATTTGGACAGTAGTGCTAGATTTGTGGATTTTCAGATCAGTTAAGAGTACATGTTTCTACGTTTTTTAAAAGTCTTTAGGGCAATCAAACTTCAACATTTTGGAGACAAGATTTTGACGAAACAAAAGTTAGAAGCTATGTTATGATGTAAAGTAGTAATTAGAAACTGCAGCTGTAAGATGAATGTAGTGAAATAAAGAGTACAAAGTAAACTTCTGAAAGGTGCAGGATAGAAAATTGAAAATACTCAAAGCACTTAAACTTGTGCTTGTAGTAAAAGTACTTAGTTATCTCCCACCTTTATAATTAGTTTTTCAACCTCTTTGATCCATTTTAACCTGCTGGCTAATTGATTATGATTTTATAACGTTGGTTTGCTCAGCACTTCTATCTTTACTTTTAACATTATGTGAGACTGCCCTCATCGATATGGAGGAAGGAACCTGCCAAAATCAAAAATAAATTAATAAATAACTCAATAAATAAATGTCATTAAATGTAGCAAAAATAATATTAAAAATAAATGTAGCCATTAATTAATTGATAAAATGTGGCAGATTGATATTTCTGTTTTAATTTGCTTCTTTATTTATTTATTTGTATTAATTCCCTTATTTATTGATTTATGTATTTATTTTTTTAGTCATTTTTAAATTTATTTATTTTTGCATTTAGTTTTTTATTTAATTGTTTTTATATTTATTTTTAAATGTATGTATTTATGCATTTATGTATTCATGTATTTATTCATTTATGCGTGATTTTCCCTTTGCATTTCACCCCTTATTTATTTCCCCACACCTATTTATTTCTGTTTTCTTTTCTTTATACATTTCTTTACATTTTCTTTTTACATATCTGCCTCATTATGTAAATGAAGGGGCCCTGACACATGATGAGACATTTTGAATGACAGTCCCCCTCATTTGCATAATGATGCAGAATAAATAAGTTTAGAGAAATAAATAAGAGGTGAAATGCAAAGGGAAAATTGTGCATGAATAAATAAATGCATAAACACATACATAAATACATACATTTAAAAATAAATACAAAATAAATTCATAAATAAATAATAAATGCAAAAATTATCTAAATAAATAAATGAATTAAAAATAAATAAATACATAAAAAATAATTAAATAAGGGAATTAATACAAAGATAAATTAATAAAGAATGAATAATGGCTACATTTATTTTTAATATTTTTGCTACATTTAATGACATTTATTTAGAGTCTTTTATTTATTTATTTATGCAGGTTCCGTCCTCCATACATCTACAGTTGGCATTCATAGCAAGAGCTGAAAACACATTTTTAATCTGTTCCCTTCCAAACGTGCAGATCTAACTCTCTGTTTGTTTGTGTGTGTGTGTTCTATGCGTGTCTCCAGGATCGACTCACATCTTCACCCCCACCAGCCTGCTGGAGCAGCTCAAGGCCATGAACAAACCAGACGAGGAAGTCACAAGCTAAGATCCTCTAATTGCGTCTCTCTCCTCTTTACCTTTCCCCCCCCTTCTATCCATCTTACCGCTGTATCCTTCCCTCCCACAAAAACCCTACATTAATTGTGTATGCATCTTGCTTGAGAAGAAAAAGACATCTTAGATGATGAAAAAAATATATGTTGTATAAAAATTGTTGCAAGTATTCTCATGTTTTACAATGGATGCAACTAAATGAGCTTATTTAAAAAAAAAAAGGTTTAAATATCACAACAGAAGGCCATTTAAAACTGAAAGTACCAAAATGTAATATTGTATGCTATGAAACCTGTGCAAAAGGTAAAGACATTTTTCTCGTTTGTTCCTTTGGGTTTCCTCCTTGGTGTGAGTTTTATTGAAAGCGGGTCGAGGAGGGATGTGCCGTTTGAGAGGTTGATGTTGTAAAATATATCAGTCAACATGCAATATATATATATATAAATATATTTGTCAGAGAGGAGCCCCCCCCAACCCCCACCTCCACCCCTTGCCCATTTGAGATGTTCGTACACAGTAGCATGCTTGGACTTGTGTGGACTGTTAATGTGTTTGTATCCAGTGTGGATGTTCTGGGAGCTGCAGAGTTAGCAATTAGCTTTGAATACTACAATGAAAACCTTTGTTTTGAGTATCAAAGTACAAATACATGCTTTGAAACTTTTCAAACCACTCCTGAAGCATTAACCCACTACCCTACGGTCCATCTGTAAACTCAGTTCATTAGGTAGAACTACGGCAATGTAAATCTGATGCATTAAACTCTGATGTGTTTTTAATATTTTAGTCCACTGATACTCAAAACATACATTTTCATTAAAAGTATTCGTGTAAAAACACTTGGTTGAGCAGACGTTGGAAAGAGAGCGAGCTCTGTAAAAAGCCAGAATCATCCCTCCTCCGGCTGCCGAGACTGTAAAGTATTTACTTGCCACAACCTTTTCCTTTCTCCGGAGAAACTTCACGTTTTAATGTCGAAAAGGCCGTTGCTTGCTGATATTTAATGAATAATCTTAAAAAGGGCCAGTTGTATTTCAGTATTGTATCCTGTCAGATTAAGTCTTATCATTGGTTAGTAATGATGTTTAATTGGGCCATGCACTGAGTAGTGTTGTGTATGTGCCATATGTTGCCGTTTTAGCGTCTCACTGTTGACTGGTAATATTTCTGACTGTGAAGTAGTGATACTTTTCCTTTAAAAAATGTCAATGTGAAGCCGCCGTGTTTGTGATGTTTTAGCTCTAGCTGTTAGTGGTCAACCCGGGAAAAAAAGAACTAATATCTATATTTTTTGTCTGTTTCCTCCTCTGGTGCAATGTAAAACCCTCCAATGGTGAATGGCTTTGCAAAAAAAACAACCTTAAATACACCCTTTTCACTTTTATTTCCTCCCTCCCTTCCCTCCTTCCTGGCCAAACAAGTTGTATATTGCACTATAATGCGTTTTCTGTGATGCAAACGCTTGACTTTGTGTTCACTTTTTTTCTATTATAATTTGCTGTTGTATAGGGTTTACTCAATTGATTTATATCAAATTTATTTATCAGAGAAAAAAATAATAGTGATGCAATAGTCTGTCCTAAAACTGTTTAACTTATTGGGATTGTATGTTTGCGAGTGTTGAAGCACAAACAATACTTCCATGTGTACCTAATATGTACTAAGGCTGTCTAATAAATTGGCTTCCATTACATTAAAAGGCTCTTTTTTAATTGTAGCTTTCGATTTGTTTAAATTTCTAAAAAAATGACACCAAATTTTGTTTTAATTTTTACCTTTATTTGGCTCTTTAGGGACACCTGAAAAGATTCCCTGCAAATATTTTAAAAAAACGACCTACAGTTTGAAAAATAATGGTACAAAAAAAGGATTGGAAATGAATAATAAACAGAATTCACTTAAACATCCACAGTTCTAAGGTATATTTCAACCAAACATTCATAAAATAATCTGTAAAAAACAAAGTAATTCCTCTGTTTGTGTTGCCGTTCCCAGTGCTGGTGTGTGAATGATCGATCCACATAAAGCTGGTCAGTTACAGTAGACTTACTCGTCTGGCTCATACAGTTACACTTGCAAAGTTATGATAAAATACTGTACAAATTCTATTCTTAAACTTCAACAAAGAAGCGGACTAATTTTGAGGATATCCAGCATCTCAGGTCCACACGACCATTTACAAAATAGATCCATGGTGGTCTTTGTAGGACCATCCAGAACTAACTCACAACAGGTGCAATGAGCGAGTGCATATCATTTACAGCATGCTACTGTATCAATGAGGAAAAAACAGCTCATACAGCAACTAAAATAACACTGAACTTATTAGATTTCTACAACTAGAAAAGATAAAAAAAAAACACATGATTAATGAAGACAGTCACATGATCAATAAATAGCTCAAAATAGCTATTAACTCATGACAATTGCCATTTCAAGACAGCTGTTACTTCTGATGTCTAATGACGAAGAAGAAACCAATTCCTTTACTTCACTGGCTTGAAAATCAACATTTTTATTAAACTGACCTACAGTACTACATTATTTTAGAAAGTAATGTCATTTCAATGTATGCCAGCACATCTTTTGAAATTATTATTATTATGACTGCTAAAGAAACAAATTCGTGTTTGGCCACCTAAGCCTTAAAAGGAGCTCTATACGGAATTCAGAGCAAATCTATGGTTGAGGGATTGCCTCCACACGGCTCTCAACATGGTGATGGCTGAGTCGGCTCACATCTAACAGTGCAAATAATGGCAACAGTGCTAACCTGAGGGGGAACCGGAGGGTGGGCGCTACTCTTACGCGACAATGCCATGGGTTGGGATGGCATTATCAGCTACAACCGCTCTATAAGAGCAGTGCAGAGCAGCGGCGATTAGCTAGCCAGTGGGGAACACACACTGGGACTAACATGCATGCGTACTGGCTATGTCAGCAAATCACGGAGAAGCTCGGCTTACAACACACACAGAGGGTGAGAGACTTCATTCTCTGCTCAGGTAGACATTACTCTTCTATATCTTTACATAGAAAATAGTAGTTTGCTGCTATATTAATGCTCTGAGTGTCGTATAGAGCACCTTTTAAATGTTGCCATAAAATTACGCTTTAAAAAAAGGCAGTAAACAAAGCTTCAGTAACAGTTTTTTTCTCCTAACGTAGGAACTAAAGAAAAGTTACAAAGAAGAGATGAATTTTAGATTATTTATTCACCTGGTCTTGCACTCGCTCTGTCCAGCTCCTGGCGGTGTTGACAGCCTCAGGTTAATGTTAACTGCAGGACTGAGCCAGCAGCTCCTGGTAGTTCAGTCCATTAGCCAGAGAGCTAGCCATGTGTCCAGAGGTGTGTTTCATGTGCCGAGCTGCTCTGATGGCCCTGTTCAGAGAGGTGTCCGTGGAGCGCAGCTCACCAGCGGACAGGGAGCGTCTCCTCCTCACCTTCCTGCGACCTCTGACTTCTGAGGATGGGCCGGTGTTGTTGCTGGGAGGCACGTAGAGGGGCGATGGGTACAGCCTGAAGAGAGGGTAACAAAACAAAACAATGTAGTTTGACTGTTCAGATAAAACTTGAATGACAAACAAAATGTGACATTTATAGTTTTTGCAGTTTGTGTACGAGTAAAACATACAAATTCAGGAAATGACAGAATATGTACACTGACGATTGTTAATCTGTAAATTTTGGAGTGCCATTGTCAATTAAACTTCACAAAGAGAAATGTGTTTCCAGAGATGCTGTATTTATGTATTTGTTATCTGAGAACCATGTCAAGCTGTTTCACTAACCATACTTTGATTCATGTTTTGCAGCTGTGAGGAGCTCCCCTATTTCCTTGATGCTTTGCATTGTACAGTATATTTCATTTTGGCACTTTTTTACATTTATTTCCTCAAACTTACTTCTATATATCCTTTTCTTTATATATCTTTTTACATTTTGGCCTCATTATGCAAATGAGGGGACTGTCATTCAACGTGTGTCATGGGGTCAGAGTTCGACTATATGCTAGCTTTATTAAAATTAAAAGTTCATAAAAATAAATCGAAGCAAGCAAATCAAAACAGAAATATCAACTTATGTCACATTATACAAATTAAATTATGCGATTAGTTTTGGTACATTTAATGGCATTTTAGTTATTCATTTTTGATTTTGGCAGGTACCACCTTCCATAACGTTTTTGCCAAAAGCATTGGCTTATATTCTATTCTTCTTTTCATTCTCTTATAACAATAAGCATCTGTTTCAGAGGCCAATGGCTTAAATCAACCTAATGGGCACTTCATTATATGTCCGGTGTGCGTGTGTGGTAAGAGAAGGTCAGGTTACTTACAGGAGTGGTGGCGGGCACACTGGCATGCACTTCAGCAGTGCAGGAGGAGGTGTGGCTGCAAAGTGTCTGCTCCTCACAGCGCTGTCCGGGGCCTTGGCTGGTTGGCAGCTTGTATGTGTGTGGGAGTCTGAGACTCTGCGACAGTCTGTGAATCATACGGCAGGTCAGCAGCTCCATTAACACTTCACAGAATTAATTTAATTTAATTTACTGCAGACTGAACTGATGTATTTCCTGGGCACAGTCACTGTACAAAACTTTGTGCTGCTGATACTGAACTACAGACTCAAATTGACAAGTCACTGATTACATCATCAACCACACAGCGCAAAGGCCTGGAGGGTAAGTGTTTACACCTCTATCCACACTCTAAACTCAGATCTTTGTTAACAGTGTGTCGGAGCAGCATCACAGCTTTGATCACATGGTCTCTTACCTGGCTCAGTGCTTCTGTAGGGTTCAGGGCGTCCACAGAGAGGACAGTGACGACAGCGAGAGGAGTGGGTCGGCTTTCTGACGCCACCAACTGGCACTGAAAGTAAGAAACAGGACAAGTACTGAGTACAAAACTGCAACGCTGGTTTCAAATTAATTAAAAACTAAACAAAAATTCCCTGCTCGGGATAACAGGAGCCTCCTTACCTTCAGGTCGCCCTCGGTAACGTGACAAACACTGAGGACAAAGACGCCCTCTGCTGTCAGGCTTAGCTGCTGTTTGAGACACTTGTACAGACACACCAGGATGCTGCCCTGCAACACACACACACAAACACTCACCAGCGGGGTAGACACAATCTGTTCTGGCAGATTTGCATCTAAAATACATTAAAATAATCTTAACACTTTGTTTTTTATTATTAAAACGTCACAGGTGTAGCTATGAATTCAGAAGTAGTCACATTTCTGTGTGTATATATGGAAATATAATAGTGTCACACATTTTGGGAGAGTATTTGGAAACTGGTGAGGGAAGGAAAGACTTAAGTAAGCTATAAAAGGACTGTATGAGCAATGATAGAAACTCTGTTCATTCAGTATGTTGTCAGTTGGGACATTTTACTAGTGCTGTGGTGTCTGCTCAATATAGCCATGTCTCCTCCCAAGCAGTTACAAAAGGGAAACCACTGTTGAACAGAGAGACTGACTGCAGGCTCAAATCCTGTAACAACGACACTGTCAACACTACAGTTCAATCTGCTGAGTCACTGGAGGTTCATCTGGATTGAACTATCAGCTAAAACGTCAGAAGTTGCCATGAGAGAATGTCTGCAGTAGAGGAATGCATGTTCTTACTTTGGGGTGTTCTGCTGCGGACAGTATTTGTGTGTGAACAGCAGCTGTCTGGTGCTGCAGTGGATGTTTGAGTACACCTGGACACCAGAGGATAAGGCTGAGGTGTAGAGGAATCTGAACCCGTCACTGAAAACAAAAAACATTAAATCATAATATGCTTTTTTTTCTTAAGATGAATGTACTCGCTTATGTGTCTATACATTATCTATGGACAAGTCAGTCGTTGGATACATGTTTTCTATGCATCTTCATCATCGTAAACATGCATTAAGTCGGGTTCTTATGTGTTATTCTCTTTGGGATCAAATCCTGAGTATGACAAAATGTAATGCATTACCATTTAGGGTGCATGTTTGCATGCTAGAATGTGTATACATTTGGATTATACAAGATCTTTCATGCAAGGTGCCGAGTTTAACGATCAAGTGTAAATTCAGATCAACTTACAGATGTCAGGTTGAGGTTTTTGTCTGTGTGCAGAAGGTGATCTCCTGGTTGTTCGTCTCAGTGTAGAATAATCAACCTCAACCGTCTGTCTGTCTCTCCCGCTGACGCCACCCCGCCGCTCCCCAGACCTAAGCAATGGGAGAAGACCAAATTAAGTATAGGCCGACATAAAAAGCAGACAACTAGTTAAGTACACAGTGTGTGTACTGTATATGTACAAAGCTATGAGCTCTGTCCTGTTGCTTCATCCTGTAGCTGTAGGACAGGTGGACTGTGTGGTTACATCACCAAGACAAAAACCAACCTGCCACGAGGTGTAGAGGTGTTTTGGTGAGTGTAGTTCTCCCGAGCTGAAGGAGTTGCTCTCACAGAGCTCGGCGGCTTCTTATTTCTCAGACAGCTTTCTAGTTTCTCCCTCAGTCTGGTCACCTCGACATGCAGCGTCTGGATGGCAGCACTAAAAAACACACAAAAAAGATGTTTAAAATCACATGAAACAATCCAGTTTGAGGCCATGTTTGCATTTAGTAAACATTTTGTTTTTTTCACCACCACACGTATCCAAGGTCAAACAGAAGTCCAGTAAATGTGACCAGTGAAGTGCTGCACTTTGAAAATATATAAGTGATCAAATTGCCAGAGAGTATCTATGCAGGTGTCAGTCCAAATGTACACACACTCTTTGAAAAGAGTCATGCAACACCACACCATGCAGGAATCAATACGGAGTACCTCCTAATATGCAACCACATTCAATAGCAGCCGATTCTGTAATAAAATACATAAAGGAATGATGATGATAGAAACATTATGTTTGATGAGTTAACAAATCAATTTATTTTCATTCGTCAGATATAATTTCTCTGCAGGGGAACATAAACCTGGCCATGTTTGCACAGCTATCGCCATAGCAGCTGCTGTTACACACACTCACTTGCGATTGGCCACCTGACTGGAGCGCAGTGCTCTGAGAGGATCGCCATGGTGATGCCGTGCAGCGGGGGAGGAGCTAGGGCTGGAGTTGTGGAGGGAAGTGATAGATTCCGTGTACTGGTCATTCTGTCTGTCTTCAGACACAGTGAGAGCTGCAGAGACGAGAGGAGGACAGCAGGTTAAATACACAATGAAGGAAAACACTTGTGAATATGAGTAATAACATAGTAAGAGAATAACACTAGCAACAGTCTGGACAGAACTTGGGAGACTCACAGCTGTCACTGTCCAGCCCAAACTCGCTGGTCTCACTGTCGGCCCTGGTTTGTTCTGTCTGGTGGATGCGGCGCTGTGGAGAGCAGGAGGAAGTGTGTCTCCTCTGCACGTGTCTGGTTCTCCTCGGCTGGTCGTGGCTGAGCTGGAGGCCCCTTCTGGGCTCCATAGTTGTGCGACTGTGTGACGGTGAAGAAGCAGGAGATGGTGCTGAGACTGGGATTATCTGAGGCTTCCCTGGGTTCCTCTCCTGAGGCACTGAAACACTGTCACAGCATGGAAGAATATTAGAATAGAGTACAATAACATACAGAAAACACAAAAGGCATGATCAGCAATTTACTGTATAAAATAAGTAATAAAAAGGAGAATCAGGGGCTTTAGAGTTGTATGGTGAGACATCAGTATGCTGTGTGTGTAACAGGGGTGGGGGATGGCACAAGAGGTAAAATTTATGATGCAGTAAATTAGGGTGGAGGCACCAGAAGCAGTGTTGGACTCCCTCACCTCTTTGAGGTCCTCTGGTGGAGAGGACTGGGAGCTGCTGCCGGAGTCAGACGGCTGCTCTCTGAACAGACAAACCCACTGTCCGTCTCCGGAGAGATGATCCCATCCTGGTCAACACAACGAAGAACAAACATTATGCAACATTTATCTATACACATTCTAGATGTAGATGCACCATTAAATGTCATACGGGACGGCTTACTTTGTGGAATCAATACATCATGCTTTAGGGCAAAAATAAGGTTTTATTAACCTCCTAACACCCTGACGGCCTGACGGCAGGCCCAACCACTGTTCTTTCTTTCAGAGGTTGTAGCGGGATCTGCTTTCAAGCTATCATAAATATCATATGAAACTAGAACAACCATGTCATGCTAACTTGTTGGGAAGAATGCTAAATAACGCTTCAAAGTTACGCTACACTACGTGGTGAGGAAAAACTGGCATTGCCATTTTCAAAGGGGTCCCTTGACCTCTGACCTCAAGATATGTGAATAAAAATGGGTGGAATAGTAAGGGGTTGATTACAGCTAATCTCTAAATGTAATTCATTGTTGCTGTATTATTATAAAAGCAATAAAAAAGAGAGGCTGTTGCACTAGTTTCTAGAAGGAACTGCTGAGCATACATCAGTGCTTTTTGGGCAATCAAGTCATGAGATGATGCAAGTTTACACTGACTGTATGTCAGCTGATTGTCTAGAGGCTTAAAGGCTTTTAAAACAACTCTTAATTTACAAACACTATAATAAATACACTAAAACATTGTTTGGTGTAATTGAATGAGGTAATATCACCACATTTTCCAGCCTTCTCTTAATTCATATAAAACATATCTGTCACAGCTTCCTTCCTTTCTCTCCTCAGCATCTGCAGCCTCAATCGCCCACACCTGACTCTACTGATTAGCTGGAGCACCGTGGGAATTGTAGTCCTATAATTTTCAATGGCTTACAAAGGTCTCCACTAGATGGCAATATTGTTTTGACTATTTACACAAAACAACAAACAAAAACAAAACTGGCTCTAATAATATCAGAGAGAACAGTGTTTTAGGGTTTCAATGTTGATTTCTGCACAACCTAATACAGGAGCAACAGTATCAATTTCATTTTCATGTATATGTGTGTATAGAACCAATTTTCATTCACATATCTTAAGGTCAGAGGTCAAGGGACCCCTTTAAAAATGGCCATGACAGCTTTTCTTCGCCAAAATTTAGCGTAAATACATTTTGTAGTATTTCAGGAACAAAACTTTAATGAGATGCATTGATATCTTCACTGTAGAATAAAATTAAAGAAACTGTTTCAATATATCTGAAAGGGTGGGAGATCTAGATCTTGAGTCTCGCAAAAGCCTAAAGTAAAACCTCCTGAGACCTCAACTCTTCACATGATCAAATGTTAAGCACTGCATGAACTGAATGAAATCAACGTAGAATCAATGAGACTGTTATTTCACCCTGGCTGTTCACAGTATAAAACTGACCTGAGAAAGCACTCTGCTGCTCCCAGCTTGAAGTTTGGAGTTCCTCCTTTCCAATGTAGTAATCTCTCCCAGACTGCTCTGACTGCTGCTGTGGGACTTTCCCACCTCTAACCTCCTTTTGCTAATGGGAGGATGAACGGGGGTTGTGGTGGACTGGCTGGAGACCCTGCGTGAAGGAGGACTGGTCCTGCTGGTCTGCTGTTTGCTGGTGCAGACAGGAGGAGAGTCCTGATGGTCTGACTTTGCTTTCCTGTAAATAGAGAAGAGTACAGAGAATTAAACTCAGTTGATCTACTAAGATTAGCTTCCCCTCAAAAATACCTTTGCATGTATGTGTTTATTTCTTGTACATATGTATTTATATTCAATTTCTGCTATCTAAAAAATAGCCAAAATAGTAGTATTCAAGATATAAAAAAAATACATTTAAACAGGAGAGTATTCAGATACAGCAACGCCTCAGAGCTGCCCAGTACAAGAACAAACATTACTGTGCTGCTGGTGAAACTGCAGCTCATCTTGTCTGCTTCTCTGAAGACTAACCTCTGTGGAAGACTTTTCTGTACTTCCAGGTTTCCAGTTCCGTGACCCTGTCTCTCTTCCTCCTCGCCCCCAGGCTGCATGTCGCTTCTGAAGGCAGCAGAAAGGGGAGCTCCTTCCCTCTGGCTAAGGTCTAAAAGTTTGGGAAGCTCCCTGAAGCTTTGGTAGCTAAACAGAAGGAGGAAAAACATTGAGGCTGAAATAATGAGAGTCCAGCCTTGCAGGCTGAGGTCCTGATTTTCCAGATCTCCTTCTGACAGTGAGCAAAATAATCTAAAACAGTTGGGTTAAGAATATCTCCTAACATTAATAAAATCCTTCCACAGCAAAGGTACTGATGGTCACACAGTCTTTATTCAAAGCGAAGAACTGAAAACACAAGCATCACCACTCACTGATCCATTAGCGTGGTGAAGTCTTGGTCAAGATGTCCGTGTTTGTCATTCAGACGTTTGAAGTAGAGAGAATTCAGAGTTTCCTCCCTTTCATCACTCTCTTCACTGGCTGAGCTCACCTCAATAGCCGCTGCCTCTCCTGGATCAACTAGCAAAGGCACAGGTGGGCTCTGGAAGGAGATGAAGTAGAATAAATATAAAGATCTCCTCTTGTATTTCTGTTCAGAATGACCCTAGTCGTTATGTACAGGGACTGCACAAGACTCTATCAGAGTTTCACTCTACATGCACGAGTACAAAAGTCGAATAGACATTCTGCACAGTTCAAGGACAGAGTGCATTAATACCAAAAGAGCTGTTTGAATGTACCTGTGGGTGATTCAGAGTTTCTCCCCCCTCAGAGGGGACAGATAAAGGGGTGGGGTGACGAGGTGGAGAGGGAGGAGCCTCACAGGTGGGCTGCTCCTGTTGCATCTGCTCCCCCTGCTCCTTCAGCTCGTCCATACGCAGCCCGCACTGAAAGATCAGCCCTTCCAGCTCCCTGATACATATAAAATGCACGCACAAATATAATAAAAACAACTGAGTGAACATATGTACAGAATATAAAATGTAAAAGGATGTATTTATCTTGGGACTCTCACCGTTTAGGGTCAAAGTGGCTGATGTCTGCCCCTTGCTGCTGCAGGAGTTTGTGCTCATCTCTCGCCAACAGGTAGCCCCTTTCTAAAGAGTCGAGGCCCTCAGCAAGCTGTGAGAGACCCTGAAGAAGAGCGTGGCTTCATTAGTTTGGATATGAGGAGGCCATTCAAAGTCATTCTCTAAACAATTTAAACTGAGTCTTACCTTCATCTGTTCAAAAGGTTTGAGTCTTTTGCTCTTTAGGAGATCGTCAAAAGTCTGCAGCTGAATGAAGAACACCGAAACCGTTATCTCTCTATCACATCATCTAGTAAATCTGTAAGGATTCCATCACTGTTGATAGTTTTAATAGGTCATTTACCTGCTTGAGGAACTTGTCGGCCTGAATGTAGAGAATCTTGGCCAGCTGCTGTCCTACCTGAGGGCCTGGGCTTCTTGTGGAAGGACAGGCAGATGAACTTCCTGTTCATTTGGCAGACAGGTGCAGAGGAAAGAAGAGTTATATGATGTAAGTTGTACAGAATGATGCAACATTAGCAGCAGCTGAAAGATAGATGAAATGAATTTGACAGCAAAATGGTACATATTGAATAGGATGAATGTACCCTGAGGAGTGCCGTGTTTGTTTGGATGAAGAGAGGCTGAGTTGATCTCTGCTCTCTGAGCCTGAGGAAAATCCAGCATCATGATCTTTGAAGTGTTCTGGTTCGGTCCGGACTGCACCAAGTGGCCGGGCTTTGGAGGGTCAGAGTACAGGTTCACCTGGTGGAGATAGGACAAATTTACAAGTCTGGTGGTAACTTATAACCACCATATTGGCGTAACTTTTTCCTTTCCACAAGAATGGTGATATCAGTGAAAATAGTGTGTGTGTGTTTGTTTACACTTTTAAGTTAAAGAAATTCAGTTATGTAAAAAAGATCATTACTTGAAGAAGATTATGATATTCCTTGATTTAAGTCTTAGAAGATGCATTTCCTGTTTTTTTAACTAATCATTCAGGGTTCACTCAACGTGAAAGAAATGGAAAATCTCTTAATTTGACAATAAATGTCTGTGTAAAGCCGCTCCTCCACCCTGCCTGTGTGATGTTCTTCTAGCAGAAGGAGGGGGAGACGGATGGTGGTTCAGTGTTGTGGTGAAGGAGATGGAGGAGAGGCGGAGAGCCCAGTAAGCTGATTTTAATTGGTGCTGATTGTGGAGCGCTACTGCTCCGACAGAAATGGGCCAATAATTCTTTAAAAGGAGCTACTACACTACACTTCAACACTCATCCTGTCTCTCCTCGTCTTTCATTTCTTTTTTCTCCCACTTATCTTCCCTAATCTTTCGTTCTGACATACTGCTCTGCCTTGGTCTGTGATGTGCTGACAATGGCTGGGCTCTTGGTTCTCTATGGGTCCCTCCTGTAGAAATAAAGTTGAGGAATAAAGACACACAACAAGCTAATATATATTTAAATATACATCTGAAATAAAGAATTTAGCATCTTTATTTTCTAAACCTCCCTTTTTAGATTTGCTTTAATTTGAGTCTTCTTTACTGATTGATGCTAGAATTATTTTAATCAGACATAAAAGGGTCCAGAGTATTGTTGGGTAATGCGTCATATTTACGGAAGCCATGAGAGGCAAGTGAAAAAAAAAAAATCCTGGTGATCCATTTTTCTAATGGTACATGTCCACAGGGGTGTTTTTTATTGCGAGGGATCGCCTCGCTTTCCAGCATTGGACGATTGATGGGCTGCCACTAAACACAAGGCACTAGGCACCTGATTGGATGAACACTTTCCCTTGTGGGCTTGTGCTCCCAGCTTTCAAACCGGAACCATGGCGGCTTCTTTGGAAACTTACTTCTCTTATATTACAAGATTAGTTCACTGAAATGTGTTTCTGAAAACATTTTATGCGACAAGTAAGCCACGCAGTCACTAAATCTGTCTTTGTTTTGGATCAACAAGAGTTAGTTTAAAAGTTTCTAGGGAGTTTCCAGAGGCGGCAAATTCACGCTGGACGCTCCTGATTTGCATAAAGTAGCCTAGACCTTAACTTTATGCAAATAAGGTGGGCAAATGTGACACCCCGACTCTCGAATTGCGCCGCCACGCTACCAGAATGCATTGCACAGTTGCTTACATAGACAATGAATGGGAAGCATGAAAAGGAAGGAGGCTGTGGACATGTACCATAAGTCTAAATTGTTTTCTCTTCTGTGATTATGACTTAAGAGCAGCAGAAAAATGATTTTGTCCTTAAATTTTATTCTCATCTGTGAAACAGGTGGAAAAAAACAATTTGCCTAGATCATTTTCTAAGTTACTTTTGTCCATCTATGTAAACAGGTGGGAAAAAAAGTTTGGTTGGTGATTTTTTTTTTCTTGTCAGGATAATTTTTGTAAGTGTTTGTTATTGTAATACTAATTTTGGCCACAAGAGGCTGAAGTTCACCACTACCCCATGTTCTAAATAGGACTAAATGCGTTCATGTTTTCTTCCAGGTGAGTTTTTATTTCTCCATGCACTCTAAACACAAGGTATTTTGTGTTAGTAAGTCACGTAATATAAAACTCACCAGAAATGAAGGAAACACACAATAATAGTCTGTATGTTCATTCAATGGATAATGTACGAGCTACACACTTGCAGCAGCAGATAAACAACCAATGAATGTTACTGAATGCTAAAATAGTACTGACCACATGCAGAAAAAACACACACAAAGGGATAATTGTCATTGGCTGAAAGAGTTTGGTCACAAGAGGACCTTCTTATAGCTGACTGTTTTGTCATGTGGACTGTGGCCTTGGTTCATTTTAGAGGAGCCTTTCTGTTGGTTCCTAGTATCCTAGATTCTCTGTATCTACCACTCTGGATTTTATTCTGGTCCTGATTCGACTTCTGTGTGTACTGAACAGGGTGCACACTGCACACAGACAGTGTCTTTTGTTCTCAGATACTACTGTACAGACTATAGAGGAGCCTCCATTTGTCCACACAGTATCTGTACCTGTTCTGTCTCTTTGTGCAGCCTGTGTTTGCACATAAAACCGTAGCTATGTGTGATATTTCTCACAAAAATATCAGATAAAATGGATGGTTTAATCTTAAATTGTCAAAATGTAGGGGGATGCTGAAACAGACATAATGGTGCTTTCACTGCTGCACCTTTATTCAATGAAAAGCCACAGCATTGTAGAAGTAAAACATTTATACCTGCCTTTGAAAGGTAATAGAATATTTTAATAACATATTTGAGAAAAATAAACCTTCCATCATTTGGAAGCTTTGTCATAACTTGGAGGTGTTATAGTGATTTAAAATTGAGACCAAAAGTAAATCTTTACGGCACCGATATGTACTGTTTTTTTTAAACCCCCCGCACTACTACACAATATCAAATAGTGATAAATTATAGCCTGATTTCTAGATTAACTACCTTGGCTTCGAGGCGCAGGCGATCAATGGTGTTCTCTGCCTCGGCGTACTTAGTCAGCAGTCTGTTGTAGTCCTCCTGCAGCGGGGGGAGAGGGAGAGGAAATAAGAACGTAAGAGGAAAGGAAGAGAAGAAAAAACGAGAGTGCAAAACAAGCATGTGAGGCGAGAAAAAAGGGAGGGGTGAAAAAGAAAAGGAAGAGAGCAAAGTTTGGAAAAAAAAGGAATGAGAGGGCAGAGAGAATGGAACAGGATGTAGGATCTGTTAGGTCTAATTCATAAGTCTGTCACAGATAAACAGACTAGATCAGAATTATTTGTCCACCCTGGGGCTGTTTTTCATCCTCTGAAATATTATTGTAAGCTGTAGCATTAAGATTAGAACAGACAACGGCATGTTTCCAACTTTGTATCAACAGTTTGGGGTAGACCATTTCCTGTGCACAAAGCCTGGTCCATAAAGAAATGGTTTTCCCAGTTTGGTGTGGAAGAACTTGACCAGTCTGCACACAGTCCTGACCACAACCGCATCCAACACCTTTGGGTTAAGCTGGAACACTGACTGTGAGCCAGGTCTTATCAACCAATATCAGTGTTGGACCTTACTGATGCTCTTGTGGCTGAATGGGAGCAAATCCCTGCAGCCAGGTTCCAAAATCTGGCGTAAAGCTGTTATAGCATAAGATGAATGCCCATGGTTTTGGATTGACATTGTCAACAATAACATGTGGGTGTCATGTCCGGGTGTCGACAAAATAAATGTAGTGACTCTCTATTATAAATCATACTAAGACTAGTTTGAATACAGCATGGGGCTTGTGGAGTAGCCAAACTAATACAGTATCACATAGGTGGTGCAAAGGGAGAAAAGACCAGTAGAGGACTGACATTTTAGAAATACATTTATAAAAAAAAAAAGAGAAAAAGTCACCCTGAAAAGCAAGGCTTGCCTGGAGGACAAATTCATTATTGCTAATATATTGCAGTATAACTGAGGAAAAAGTAATTTGTGTTGTCTCAAGGTCAATGATCTGCAGACCTTATTCCACTTCCCACTTTCAATCAAAATATCTGTAGTATGAAGATAAGTCACAAGTCCAAGCTTTGTAATTGCCTTGGTGCAGCAGACTGATTGCGAACAAAGCGTTTAGAATGTAGTACTGGAATATGGGCCAAAATACACAAGGGCAAAAAAACAATCCCTACACTATCCAAGACTTCAACAGAAAGGATATTACTGTTTCTGGTTGATGTGCCCTCTTTCACTTCTGTGTGTCTGTCTTACTCATGATGGAATTTTTTTTGATTTGAGCGTTGCTACAGAAACAGGGAGGATGTCGAGAGGGACAGCTGGTCTACTGCTGCCTCTGGGAATGAGCAAGGATGGCGGGGAAGAGGTTGCAATTTCCTTTAGGAAATTTCTCTTAGGACATTTTAAGAAAATAGGAAAAACCTTTTAGGTTTTCTTTAGGGCTCCTGTTCGTGACGTGACGTGACGTGACGTGACGTGACGCTTTCTGTTTGGACACGGTGTCACTCTCTCTGCGACTGAGTTCTCTCCATCACCGTTGTTGAATTACTCCTTGTTCAGCTTGAGCTAACGTTACATTTCTATTTAAATTAATGAAAGCGACATTGTGTGCATTCAGTGCACGCAAGACAGACAGCCACGGTGGTGCTGCTTTTTTTTCCACAATCAAATGTTGATAAATTATATTTTATATATTTACATATTTGAATATCTTTTTTTTTTTTTTTTTACAATTCGAATATGTATCCAAATGTAGAATGTTCATTGACAGCCCTAATGTAGATGTACTCTCATTTTCTACCAGTACCTGTAGTTGTTCGAGAAGTGTGGTGGCCTGCTGGCGGCATCTGAACTCCTGAGGCACAGTGGAGTTGGGGGCACCTGTTGGTGGTTTGTAAGAGTTTGATGAGGCAGGAGACCAATCGGTGGTGTTCAGTAGGACTTCTTTCACAATGTCAGCAGGGGATTTAAACACTAAGGGGGGCTCAGGTGACAGGGACTCCCTCTTGGAAGAGCGCCTGCTCTTGGGGGGCTTGTAACCACCTTTGGGGAAATGGACCCTGGGCTCCACCTTGGAGAAGTCTGGCGTGCGGTAACTCAGAGGCTCTTTTCTAGAAATATAATCAAATTCATGGTTAGTGCTTTTTATGAAAAGAAAAACACAATCCTGATGCATAAAAACTGAAAAAACAAGGAAGGATAAAAAAGCTACAACATAAGGCGTGGTAAAAATAATTGGCTATGGGGATGTGGCTTACTTGGATTCATCCACTTCAGCAGCAGCACTCCTGGCTCTGGGTGTCCTCGGCTCTCCGTCAGGACTTGGGCTCTGATGTTTGGATTTTAAGGGGTCCGCCTTGGCTGTGCTGAGGGAACAAGTCCTTGCATTTGTAGCTTCAGGAGAGAGCTGCTTCATCTTCCTTGGTAAGGCAGTGGGCTTTTTATGAGGCTTATCGGACTTATCTGATGCCTTTAAAGGCCCATTACTTGCTCCGCTGTAATGCTTTGACACAACTTCTTCAGAAGACATAGCTGCTGGCTGAAGAGAAGCCCTGAGCTTTACCTCAGGACAACGGGGACTGGACTTGAGGCTTATGTGGCTCCTGTGTGATTCTGGAAGACTTTCTGTGCAGCTCATCTCTGGAAAGGTTTCAGCGTCAATCCCCGGAGCAGCAGCTATTTCCTCAGCAGTGAAGTGGAGAAGATTGGGGAAAGTGGGGGCTGTGTCAGGTGAGGCAGGCTGGGATATTGGGAAGTGATGATTGCAGGCTCTAGCAGGTTCCATGGCTAACAGGTGACCTGTACAAGATCCCGTAGAGCTGATCTCAACCAAGCCATTCGTAGTTCCAAGCTCTCTTGATGTGCTCGTGTGTTTATTTTTATTTCTGTTCCTGACACTCCTCTTCGTCGCTTCCTCTCCATCTTCCTCCTCCTCTGTCATGTCGAAGTATTTGTCCCACTCAGGGACGCACTCTATCCCCTGCTCTTCTGCTCTACCCATCAAGTCCTCAACTGCCAAAAACATGGAGAACATGGGAAGACAGGTTTCAACACAGTGCAGGCATAAACTGTCTCCCACAACAAAGGAGTCTAGCTTTTAAGGACCATACCAGTGTGTTTACAAGTATACATTTTAATTCAAAGTGTTTCAGAGTGAATGTCGACATTAACTTGCAGTACATTCAGAACAATGTTAAAACCCACTCCCCTCAAAAACATGTTTTGCTAGCTAACATTAAGAAAAACTTCAGTCAAGGTTAAAGAAATCAAAGACTCACGTGGTGACAGTATTTGTGCATCCTCTTCTGGTGATTGGTTGTGGGACAGATGTTCACTTAGGTTGTAACTCAGCTCCTCAGGTATATCCCTCTCATGCCCACTATGGTCTGCGTCCTCTAGGGTGAGGGATCCGGAGCACAAGTTTGGATTAGATTCTCCATCTGAATCACAACAAGATTGCCCCAACTCCACATCCTCCAGTGCCTCCGACAGTCCAATGATGCCATTCTCATCCATCTGGCTAAAAAAGTTGACGTCTTTCTGTGCCTGTCCTTCATCCTCATCCTCCAACACATCCTCGGATATTACAGAGCTGGTGGGTGAGGTGCGGACCGGGGCAGGGGTCCAGAATAGGACCCCCGCCGTGGTGTTCTTTCTTGTCTCCATTCACCTATCAGCCCTGACCTCGATTAGTGTCTCAGCCAGGCACAGGAACGTCCTGCATCTTTTCTTGTTGATCTGGCCTTGCAGTGACGTCTACTTTCAAAGCCATGGCTACAGAAGGTTACTGATTGCAGGTCATGTCATTAAGCTGGTAACAGTCCAGAGATACAGCTAAGGAGGACAGTCTTCGTCTTGAGGAAGGGGAGATCTCTTTGGATGCGATTCCTGAAACATAAATTAGTACCAGCTGTTCAGTATCTATAACCTATTACAGACAGAGGTTTCCAGAGGAAATCAAGAAAAACAAACATGTACAAGGACAAGTTCATAAAAAGAAAATACTCATAGCGCATAATGAAATATCTCAGACTACCAGAACATTGTGTTTAACTCTAGCAGTAAAAGGTAAACTGTGCTGTAATACAACAGACAAAAAAAACTGAAATGATTAGTCAATTAATTAACTGAAAAGCATCAATTTCAATTAAGCAATCACTAGTTTTATTAAGCTTTTAAGGAAAAATGTAAATACAAAAAAAAGTGCACTATAAAAGTCAACATGTATTTTAATGTTTCCTTTGTACGTTCATGTGGGTTATTTTATTCATTAAGCACTTGGTGAAGGCAATCACAATACATTTTGTCTGGCATGTTGTGAGAGGTGCAGCAAACAAGGACTCGTTTCCAAGGTGACACGAAGTCTGTGTTAGTCTACACAATAGATAAGCATTCATTTATTGCCCCCTCCTGTGCTGTCAGGTTGCACGACAAGCATTTATAGTTCTTATCCCTAGACATACTATATCCTACATGTAACAGAGCTCAGATTAGACTAATAGTTCGCAATGTTACACCAAGTCCCCCAGATATTTCCTAGAGCTGCAACGCTCACTATGGCAACTCCACAACACGAACACAAGCTGCGCTTTCCAGCGTCTGCAATAAATCTCTGACAAGTCTTAACATACATGCCAGTGCCTCGCGCCAAAAATTCTGTTACATTGCTACAACGACATCAAGCATTAAACCCTCTGACACCCACAAAAGACGATTTTTTGATTGGTGGTTGACAAACTGGCTGTTGCAGGGATCAGACATGTAATGAGTCATTTAACAAGGTATGCATTTAAATTCTGCATTATACTGTTTTTTGAAGAAGTATCAGCAGCCAGCAGGTAAAAAAAACCCCGTCATCAGAGAAACTTGCTGTGAACTTAATGTATGGAAATTAGCATTTAAAAAAGCACATTCTGTACAGCAGCATTCTGTACAGCAGCATTCTGTACAGCAGTTGAGAAAAGTGGTCACCATGTGTCTTTGTCTCTTTCATCAATATCCCAGATTACTGCAAGACGATTATTAGCCTGGTGCTTCTTACAGTGTATCCAACACACAAACCTCACACATGCACTCATCATAATGAGAGTATGTTGTTTTGCTCAAAAATCCAGACAGACACTCATGTGAATCCACAGACTTGTTTTGATTGTTAGGAATAAACCCAAGGCTCAGTGAGTACGACCGACAGACTCACATCATGCTCTCTCTACAACCCTTTCATACACAAATCAGCAGAGAGTCTCCACGCTAGCCGACATGGCAAACTCACCATGCATTTAAAGTAGACCACAAGGAATGAGAGCACGCAGCTCAGCGGATAAACAACTTGAGAGGTAGGTTTAGAGAAACAATAACTTCAGAATAGAAAGGGCTGGAGCTAACAGTGTAATTACAACATGATTTATTCTTTAAATAACTCTAATTAAAATGTAGCAAACAAAGGGTTAGAGTGAATATTCCTGTATTTTTTCATATTGCAATACATATAGTAGAAAAGAAATATTGCAATGTCAGTTTTTTCCAACATCGTGCAGCCCTAATTTGTACATCAACAGGAATTTAACACAGCATGGAAGTGAAAGCAGTACTCATTCATAAATAATCATAATATCAATATTGATCAAAATAATCGTGATCGTCATTTTGGCCATAATCGTGCAGCCCTAATTTGCACCTGTGTTTTCCTACTGTGACCTGAAAAAGGCCTTTATCCAGCCCCACTGCTTAACTGAGTATGCATCTGTTTTTAACTAATAACAGAAAATAAAAAGTAAAGAAAAATAAAGAAAAACTTAAGTAAAATCTTGAAAGCAGGACTTTTGGGTATTTATGCATTGTGGTATTTCTACTTAATGCAGAAGTGAAGCAACAAACAGCAACAAACTTCTGGAGAAATCAAAGCCATTTCCAAATTCAAAAACGTTCTAGGTTTTCCATAATTGTTGAATTTCTGAGCTTCTCCGGTAAGAATAAAGCAAAGGAACAACTCACCTGTTGCTCTGCTCATACTGCCTGTTCATTCCCAGGGGAACTACGGCTTTATCTCAGCTGCCATATGGGGGGAATTAAGCTGCTCTAAAGCCCTTACAGGGGGCTTCACTGATGGTAAACAGACAATGATCATCAGTATGCATCCAGGAGACGAGGCTAGCTCAGCTCCTCACAGACAGACAGACAGACAGACAGACAGACAGTAGCAGGGCTGTAATCACCTGACTATCAGGGCGAGCTATTGGACAGGTGGGGTGGAGAAACACGAGACAGAGAGAAAGAGAGAGAATGACAGAAAGAGAGGGAGAATTTCTGCCAGGCTCTAATGTCATTCCAAGTCCCACGAAAGCTGTCGTAAAATCATTCACCACGGCCAACAGGGACACACTAGGCTACATCAATTTTCACAGGATGACAACGGCTAAATCCTGAGCACAGTGAGCACCAGTGTAGCTGGAGCTGCCTCACAGGCTGGCAGAGCTAGAGCGAGTTGTAGGTGTCCTGTTTGGCCTAGTGACTAATACAGTATATGACAGCTAATCTTCTTAGGAGGCACAGGGAGAGCTCAGGACACAGGATACACTGTGCAGAGGGGACTGGTGAAAACAGTAACTGAATAAAACTGTACAATTATTTAGAATTGTGCTAAAATGATTAGTTTATTGATCAATTACTCGATAAAAAGAAAATCAATCAACGTCAATAATAAATTAATAGTTTAAGTCATTTATCGAACAAAAATGTCAAACATTCTCTGGTTTGAGCTTCTCAAATGTAGAAAAACTGTAAATTCAATATCGGCCACAGGTGTCGTTGTTAACAAGCATTTCTGATTCTTACAGTCCCTTTAAACTCAGGTATGGTATTGGCAGTGGTATTGAAACAATTTAATTGATACCCATCCAGACTGATGCATAAGTACAAGATGAATAAAATAAGCAAAATATCATTGAATTAACCAAGCTAGGGAGTTACCTGGATGGCTTTGCTGTGAGGTGAATTCTACTCATCTTTCAAAAAATGCTGTTAAGTTTTGGCTACAGTTTTCTCCAGTTATTTTTGCTGGTGTTAAGATATCCATCAGAGGACACATTGTATTGTAAAAAATCAGTGCAGCCAGTGGGAGAGGATTTTCTGAGCTGCTGTGTCTAGTCTACAAAAAAAAGCAGTTTCCTGCACAGACCATGTGAAAACATATTCCCTGAAAGGCATGTGAGGAAACAACAGTCTCTTTCTGATCCACTGATTCAGAGAAGCAGGCTCCCACAGCAACAATACACTTTCTTTGATGGGCCTTGAGGTCTAAATGGTTGTGGAAGATATGTATGAATGTGAAATTTATATATATATATATTTGGAAATGTTTAACGTTATTATATACACATGTATGTATATATACTGTATATTTGTTTTATGAACTTGTCCTACCATTTTACCACTTCTATTATCATTGATATGCTCTGTGATATTCTGTTTTAGCAGTTACCATATTTGTTTTACTTTAACTGCTTTTATTGTCTGATGTTCTGTTTTAAAGGTCACATATTATAAAAAAGTGAGATTTTAATGTTTTTTTATATTTTTATAAAGCAGGCTTAAGTCCAATATAAATACTGTGAAAGTATCAAAACACTCAATCCACAGGGAAATACACACAGCCCGTATTCAGAAAATCTGCATTTGAAACAAGCTGTCAGGATTTCTGCCCATTTGTGATGTCACAAATATACAATATTTAGACCTTTGACACAATTTTAAACGTAAACATTCTAAATGTGTCCCAGTTTATTCCTGGTTGCAGTGTATGTGAATGTCATCAGCTGACAGGAAGTACACATGGACCCAAGCTGTTGCTTAGCAACACAATTCTGTTGCAATTTCGTTGCAATTCCTTCGAAATGCGCTAAAACAGAGCGTTTCAGACAGAGGGTGAATACAGGCATATTCAGGCAGACAGTATGAGGAAAATAAAGTTTTTTTTGAACATCACAGCATGTAAACATGTTCTAGTAGAAACACAAAATACAAGTATGAACCTGAAAATTAGCATAATATGGGACCTTTAACAGTTACCATATATTTTACTTTATTTATCTGCTTTTATTGTCTTGTGAAGCACTTTGTAACATCTGTTTTGAGAAGTGCTATATGAATAAATTTATTATTATTATTATCATTATTATTATTATTATTATTATTAGTGTAACACAAACATGATATTGTATATAGTATGTATGTGATAAATGTAATGTACTAGAT
Organism: Sebastiscus tertius; assembly: GCA_916701665.1. Lineage (NCBI taxonomy): Eukaryota > Metazoa > Chordata > Actinopteri > Perciformes > Sebastidae > Sebastiscus > Sebastiscus tertius. The sequence continues at coordinate 10,300 of CAKAOH010037542.1, read as the reverse complement.
TTTGGACCCCAGGAAGACTAGCTGGTGGTATCAGCTAATGGGAATCATTTTTAAATAAGCAAATAAATAAATAAATAACTAAACAAACAGGAGGTCGGTTGCCTTGAAAACCACACAACTTACAGAGAGAAGACCCACCCCCTTGTGTCACCATGGTACACAACCACAACAAACCACCACCAAGCTTTCCCCAAACACTTTCAAGCCTACACATTCATTAAAATGCACAATTTAACATATTATTGTCTTACCTGAACAGTCTTACCTGAACACACAGTTGGTAACAGTCACCTAGCTACCAGTCAGTTTGAAAAGTTGGCTATAGTTACCCTTCACTTTGACGTTACTCCACTTAAACCACCAAAACAAACACAAACAACCCACATTAACACGACATTTAGCTACGTAGTGTTGTTACCTTGAATCTTGAGGAGTCACACGAGGTAATTAATCACAAAAAAAAGCCGTGTTTTGTGATATTTAGGAAGCTAATTAAACACCAGTACTTATGAAGTGTGGCACTGATTTCATATGGCAGGGTACTCGCTCGAGGCAACAGATAGTGGGTAATTTAATACCCTGAGTTTAGTATTTCAGGCATGTTTTACCTTCTAATAGACCGCGTATAAAACTTGTATTTACTCAAACAGTAGTATTGACATTAACTCTAATCTGTTCTAACTTTACTCTGAACATAATCATGTAATTTGTGGAGTTTTGTGTGTGTAGTGTTACCTGACAGACAAAGTTCAGGCTAAATTACCTTATATCTTCAAAACCAAATACTGAGTGGTGATTGGTTAAGAGGCTGCTCAGGGGGCGGGACTAGAGTAGAATATAAATGGGAATATAAATTTGTGATTGTGGTTCAAAAAGATGCCACATGAGGGCATAATTTACTAACTTTTTCAAGTTTTTCATGCAAGAGTAAAGTAAGGAAGATACTTTTCACCGTTTCCTCCTTTTATTCAGAAGATTTAAATTAAATTTTCATCATTATTGATGTCCAACACAGGTTTTCATTAATATACACACGCTATAAAACAGAATTAAATTAAATTAAATTCAATTCAATTCAATTCAATTAAAAATAGGTTGTATCGGTCAGGGGTTCTCAACCCTTTGTAACTTGAGGCCCACGTCTCATTGTTAAAATAATTCTGAGGACCACTTTCTCAAATAAATGACAAACTGGGCTATAAATATGTGTTATATGCCACTGTCAGGTGTAATGGCCCACATAAATATTCAGCTTACTCTCACCCATCACTGCCTGCCATTATGAATCCAAACTATTCAGGGTCATATTTCCACACCACATGCTTTGGAGCTATTACCGGTGCAGGATTGTCTCCAATACTCCATTTTGTGTCACTGCATCTGTGACATATACTGTATGTCTTTAAAGGGGAGATTCTTGGGTACCCATAGAACCCATTTTCATTCACGTACCTTGAGGTCAGAGGTCAAGGGACCCCTTTGAAAATGGCCATGCCAGTTTTTCCTTGCCAAAATTTAGCGTAACTTTTTGAAGTGTTATTCAGCCTCCTTCCTGAAAAGCTAGCATGGCATAGCTGGGATCAATAGATTCCTTAGGATTTTTACTTTCATATCATTTCAGTGTCCTTCCTCTAGTTTTAAAACCCACCAACCATTTGGCAGCACCTCTGCGGCCCACTAGGTGGCGCTCTGAGTCCCACCAGTGGGCCCCGGCCCAGGGGTTGAGAATAGCTGGTATAGGTCATAGGTCAAAGTCCAAACAGTTTGACTCTGGCTTTTATCAATAGGTTCTAAAATATGTTTTTTAATCATTCTTGAAAAAATTTAATACCTTTTTCTTTCCACTCTGCTGACTTTCCCTGAGGCCGACCCTTTACATTATGAAACAGCAAAAACCTTTATTTGCCCTCTCCTGTTTGAACATGACAATCTCTCTGCGCAAGAAGCCTGGTCCATAAAAAAAAAAAAAAAAAAGCAGTTTGGTGTGGAAGAATGACCTGACCTTTCCAGAAGAGTATAGGCTGTTATCGGAAGCCCATGGTCTTGGAAAGACGTGTTCAATAACACATGATGTAATGTAATGTTTGGGTGTCCAGTCTCCACATACCTTTGGCCATGTAGTGCTTAGCTCTGTAACACACTGGTCCACTTTCAAAAGATACTACTAGGCAGAAAATACTAGAAGTGAACTGTACGTTTATAGGTATAAAAAACATCACCCTGAAAAGTAAGGCTTATCCGTCCTGGCAGATTAAACCATACAGTATTGTTCTATAGTATAACTGAGAACAAATACATTTAAATTACATGTGAAATAGTGTGAAAAAATGAGAGAAACACACAGACAGAGAGATGACTATGACATCAATCAGCTCCTATCTCCATTCTTGCAATAATCTGTCTTGTTCATACTTCACCTTCACAAAAGGAAAACAGTATTTCATCTTGATGTGAATCAACAACAAAAACCAAAGTCAAAGCACAGTGGATTACTATTTGGCACTATTAGAGAAGACACAATGGCACAGTGTTATATGGTCACTGGCATTGACCCAGAACCTGGTCTGCACATCTCAAAGATCTCTGCCTGGGGGCTGAATCAGGCTGTCGTAGGCAGATCTGGTTGCCAGAGGCCTAGTATGTTCAATGCTTTCATTGAAACACAGAGCTGCAGACGCTACTGCACTGCAGGAAAATACATGTCAGAGTTGCTTTCTGATTAGCTAAACATACCAAACGAATTCTACAAATAATCAGTGCCCTATAATCATCTCTTGACTGCAGCCACTAGAGAGAGATAATGGTGACATGATGACTTTCAATCATATTTTTCAGAACCTAGGTAGTGCACTGGTCCACATATAGGTTAGGTGAATTGGAAGTTAGGGCACAAATACCTAATATTATCATTATCTATGAATCTACAATTCCCCAGAGACCACTTGGACGTCGCTATAGAAGAGGCTCCTTCTGCTCCCACATGCGTCACTGAACAAGATAAACTGTTAGGAAAATTAATTACAATTAAGTACAGTATGTTCCACTAACAATATGAAAACTGTGCTTTTCAACTGGATAATTAAATTAATGTATTGTTGAAGTCTGTTGTATTCAGGGCAATGGTGTTTGCTTTTGTATCGTTGCTTTGGCAACGGAAGAAAACAGAAATAGCAGACTTTTGAATAGAAATGGATCGATAAAGAGCTTGAAAGAAAAAGAAATACGTTTACAAATCACAAAAACAGTATAGATACATTTCACTTTCAGTTCAGTTTGATATCGGAAACTAAATATTTAAATATTTTTATTTTTTAGGTGAGCCTTTCTTTTAGGTGGCTAATATATGTTTTTCTGCCGTCCCCGTCCACAGCACTGTATTGCTTTGCTCCGGTGCCAGTACTCCTGTCTGTTTCTCGATGCTGGGGGCTCGCCGACCATCATCTACTCAAAGTAATACACCTACTATGGATAAGTACCTCATACAACCCCACTTCAAAACACCCAAACTATCCCTTTAAGCCCCCCCGACAATGTCACGTTTCCAACTTCAACATACAAACTTCAAAATAAAAGCAGACAGATTGCTAGTTTTTGTGCAGTTTTCTTTATTGAAAAATTAAACACCCTTTCTGTATAAATAGCATGTCATTGTACAACACTCCTCGTTAAAATGTGCAGGAAGCAGGCGAAAAGATTGAAGGATGGAGTGACGGGACAACAGCTGAAGAGCATGGCAGGCAGGGCGGACGAATGAACACCAACAAAATCAACCTGTGCAGCTAATAAAGCAGGAGGCACACTCAGTGAAACTAATAAACATGATCAATAGACTCAACAGGTGGTTGCTTTACGAGTCTGACCTTTGCGGGGAAGCAGTGGTTCAGGGGTGGTGTGTGGGTGGGGGCAAACCGGCAAACCTTGCTCCAACACGAGCAACAAGACAATGTCTGAGCTGTCGTGTCTCATGTCGGAGCCAAGGCCAGCACCTCTCCGTCTTGGCTTCTGATTAATGAGACTGTCAGCGGCTTCTATCGCTTCCCTCCATCATCCCTCCCTCCTGGATGGCCCTTTAATATCAGGTCAAAGAGAAGGCCGAGCCGCTATCGACGCATGTCTACAAGATGGGGTCATTATGGAGTTAACTCACGACAAGTTTTTTTGTAGAGGAGGGATGATTCTGCAGTTAAAATAGGCTTTAGAATCGCTACATGAATAAATAAATAAATAAGGTTAATTCTATAACGTCTGTTTCTTTTCCTGTAGAGCTTTATTCATCAACTCTCACGTTTGACTTTCTCTGAGACGTGTTTGCATTTATCACATTTCACCTGAGCAGGGTGCAGCCAGCAGCAGGGACGGGTTCAGTGTCTTGCTCAAGGGAACTTTGGCATTAATGGACGCATGTAGCTGTTGCAGAGGTTGAACCAGTGAAAAGATTTGCCTCGGTTGAAGTGATTTAATAAAACGATTGCAAATGTAATTTGTCAACTTTTCATATACTGGTTATCAGCTTTGTTTGAAGATTTATGAGGACTCTGTGTCAAACCTTAATACTTTGTTGATAGTACTGTCCAAAATGTGTCCTTAGCACGGAGAAAAGTGTGTCCGAAACGTACTCAGTTCTTATATTAAGATGACATTTACATACATATTCTTTCCTTGTCTCCTCTCCTCTCTCTGAAGGTGTCACGTGTGATGTTTGAATGCTCAATTCTGAAAACAAAAGCCTTCATCTGTGTGGCTGCGATTCCTTTCAGATTAGATTGTTTAACGGAGAGTAATTCCACTGAGAGGACGCACTCCAGCTCTCATCTGTCTGTCTTATTACCTAGCTCATTCTGCATGTCTCACACACATACACACACACACACATACACACACACTGATGCATCCTGAATTTTAAGTTTGTATGTGTTTGCGGTGAGTAAAGCAGCTTTTCATCAAGCCTGTTGACTTATTAATGGACAACATAACCTACAAAAATGTTATATAAATCCTGCAACAGGACCAGAGATACTGTTAAAGCCTTAGCTGGTGAAATGTTAGTATGATTTACAGGTCCAGGTTGTCCTTTTCTAGACGCGCACATACTGATTTATCTCATCTTGATTCACTTCTTCAGGTGTATCATGTCACTACTTTCATGTTGACTGTCTTTCAACTCCTCGTTCGGTGAGGCAGAGGGAAATTTAAACATTCATGAAACTGTCTGGTTTTGAATATGTTTCCTGATCCTGTTCCCAAAACACATTTGAGATCAACCGTACGTGAAAATGAGAGGATGTTGGTTGGAAAAATTACATTGAAAAGGTTTTTATAACTTTTAGTTTTCTGTCTTACAACATTCAAATTTTGCTACATGTGTAATTTCTCTTGAATTGGACATAACAAAGAAACTTAAATTAGCCTAATTTTACATATTTTTAAATGAATGGAGGAATTCTGTGTCTGCAGTTGGAAAAAAAAGCTTTATGAAAGTTGGGATATTTATTAGGGATGCATTGAAACTGTATATTGGAAGGCCCATATCAACTTTAATGAGTAACTTACAATAACACCCCCTCAAAATCTTGTTTTTGCTGATCTCCAGGGATTTCATTTCTCACCTCGCTGTAATGATGTACGCATGTACATCGAGACCTTGTGACATCACCTTTCGGTGTGGTTATAGGTGCAATAAAGCACACTTCTGACCATCAACCAGAGAGGGCAGCAAAACACTGCTTTTCAGCCTGGTGTTAAGTTACTCCTTAAAGGAGCAGTATGTAGTACTGACAGCTAGCGTTTTAAAATGGGTAACAGCAGTTCATATTCAAAACATTGGAGCCGTGGCCCGTCCGCTCCTCCAGTGGGACAGTTAGCATGTCAGCATCATGGTGTTAGCCTCTAGCCAGCAGCAGTAGTCGGGATGCCTTGATAACTCAGCTGCACACAGACTGTAGAGAAATTTGCCGAGGCTTTTCAGGTCGGGTAGAATCTAACGTTATGTTATCTCTGTTGCAATCAACAGACGCTCAGACTGTACACAGTCAGTCTCAGTGCTTTCATCAACACCGTAAGCTACGGACAAAATTTGCTGGTAAAAGAAAAAGCTGGTGGAGACCAAACCAGAGCTAAAAAGGAGAGTGAACATTCATCAGGTTGACAAAAACACGACTCAAAATGAATCAAAGAATAAATGAATAAAGTAATCCGACAAAAATATATCAGAACTGGATGTATATGTCGGCATCTGGTGGAGTTCTTCCTTGTAGTGGACAAAATCAATTCATGCAGCTTAAAAAAAATGTTGATAGTTTTTTGGTTTTCTTACTTCTCACTTGTAAAATGAGCAATAGAACAAAACATGGTCTTTCGACAGGTTTTCGCCTGGTAAGGAATTATAGATTTATTCAAAAACTATATATCTCGGGAACGTAATTGGGCATTACGGGTACAGGATGTGGGCATTTGTTTTTTTATTCATTAGAGGCTGACATTTTGAAGATAAACAGCAGGTATATGGTGCTGTTCTCTTAGTTGTCACCAGAATGATTCAGGAGTGTTTGATAGCAGTTTCTCACAGAGCTGCTCTGTTGGCGGTTTCATCAAAAAGACTACCTAACTACCGAGTCACTTCCTTGCACCTGTCTCATACAGCAGCTTCTTTGATGACATTTACCATTTGCCGTCTCCTTGTTTTGAGCATATTTTCTCGTTTCATCCATTAACTTCAAACAGACGCACGCCACTTCTTCACGCCACTTGCATTAAACGCATACACGACGCACATCAACGTACAGAACACTTAGATTAATTAGTCCAATTACTTCATATTTCTACCTGCAGCCTAATGCGAGTCTCCGGAGTGACACATGGAGGATGTTTGCTGTACATCCTCTCCATGCTTGCACTCTTCCTGAGCGGAAGCAAATCATCACAACAACAATCACGTCTCATCTGTTACTTTTGCTGCTCTCTCTCTTTTCCTCTCTCTCACTCCATCTCTCACTCCACCTGATTGCTTATCTCCTAATTGCTTTTCCATAAGTGATGAAATGTGTGCGTGCGTGCACACGTTCCATGTGTGAACATGTGCGGCGGAGTGTTCCTCAAATCTGTGGCAGTGTCGTCCTCTAAATGTCTCATTACTCCCCTCTTGGGCGTAATTGCTGCACTGAGCATGGCTTCAGCAAGCCCCCCAGGGTGAATATAATTAAAACTATGAAATTACAAAATAAAATCATCAATTGTTATTCAGAGAGTAGCAGGAGAAAAGCTGAGCGGTCTGAGGGAATAATGGAAGGATGTGATCCCCTCTGAGAGAACCTCCACACTAAACTGGCCAAATCTGAAAACGTACAGTATCTTTGATCCAGCGTTTTCAAACACACAAAAACTGAGCTCTTCAAAATTGCTCTGTAGAGCGAATGAATGTGAACACGACAACCTTGTTTCACAGAACATCTGAGAAGCCGTCATTGGAAACTGTTTGGAAAAGGGCAGGCACTTTCAAAAACTACTTGGCAGGTGATTGGATGAACCATCTGTCAATCAAACTCTTGCCGAAGCCAGTCGGGAGAAGAGCGAAAACATCTTTTCCATATAGAAAAGCCTGCAGTGCCGTTCTTTGCTGTTCTTTCAATGAAGAAATACTCTCCAGTTCTGATATAACTGATGCTATTGCAGCTTCTACGCTAACCTCTTCAGGAGCCGCCATTGTTGTTAAGAACGAACAGTCGCCTCTCTGTGTTGTCTCACCGTCTCACACATACACAGCTTCGGCTGCTGTTTGTGGTGCTGATCACAGGCTGGTTTGGAGTTAAATGGTGAGCCTCTCCATGGAGGTATAGCAATTGTCTGCTTTGCAATTGTCTAGAGTGGTTGTGTCTTGCAGGCGCGTGCGCTTGTGTTTGGGGCGAGAGTCCATGGAAAAATTTGCACCGGGGCCAATCACAGTTATGTTACGCTGCTGCGTGTCACTTTAAAGTTTCGTTTTCACTTTTACAAAGTAGTAGGCCCCTACTACTAACGCACATTTAATGAGCTGATAACAGTCAAATTGGGTGTGCAGTGTTTGCTAATGGAAATAAAAACAACATTTAGCTGTTTCTTATTATTCGTGTTGTGGACGCATTTTGCTTTCACAGCATTTTAAAGCTTAGCTGGTTAAGTGTGGACATAGTCTCAAACAATACAGATGGAGAAGTGGAAAGCAAACAGGAAATGATGTGCATTTGCGTGGTGCCCATATGCAGATTTTCATCATACACATGTCTTTTTTGATGTCTTATTCAACAAATATGAGCATGGAATGTGTATTTTTGTAGCCTGACATGATTTTATCCGTTTCCTCTTTGTGAAAGGGAAGTAGTACGCAGACAGGCCCTGTGTAGAATCCCATATCACCAGGAAGGCCTGAATTATCATCATCTTTGAAATATATCACTATATGTCGATGATTCAACGGAGGTTACGGGTTTTATAATTCATATAGGAGTATCTTTATGTGTACAGTATATATGCATCTGTATCTACATTTGTTCATTTTTACATTTTACAAATCCAAGCTTGTAAAGTCGAGCGTGGATCAGTCTTAGATGTGCAGTTGTCTCTCGGGTAGAAGCAATAAATAGATAAAAAATAACCGACCACGGGATGTGGGAGTGCTACGAGAAGTTCCAGTTGGTTTCAAATGGTTGTAAATCCACAAGTTTTAACACGGAGAGAACAAAGAAAAAGGTATACGTTTCACTATTTTCCATTTTAGTGCATAAGGTCTCACAGTGGGGAGGTAAGACGTTGAGGAGAATCCTGAACGAAGTCCACGGCGGAAGTAATACCTTGTAAATTTGAGTCTCGTGTATCCAGACTCAAGGGTGGGGTTTTTAGAAGGGCTCAGAGATCAGTTGGTGGTTCGTTTGTGTCTATCTAAAAGAGTTGTGCCATTTAAAACAACAGACGCTTGAATTTCTTCCTCACGTGTCGTCCTGGAACCCATCTTCTCTTGGCGCTGCCCTCGTCATCGTCCTTTCTCCGCCTCCACGCAGCTATAGTGCCACATTGAACTCGGTCACCAGGAAGTCCACGTGGTCCCTCTCTTTGGTCTTGAAGGCCTCGGCGATGAGGCGTGCGGCGTCCCTGTGCTCGCGGCCCCTCATGGAAACCCCGTTAACCTCCAGGATCACCTGACCTACCTTCAGCTGGCCGCAGTTATGAGCTGAACCACCCCTCTGAGAGAGAAAGAGACACACAGAGAGAGATAGAGACAATGTAAATACTTGTATTTTGGTTTTCTACTAGAACATGTTTACATGCTGTAATGTTCAAAAAACACATTCTTTTCCTCATACTGTCTGTCTGAATATACCTGTATTCACCCTTTGACTTTAAAGGCCCTGACACACCAAGCCGACGGTTGGCCGTCAGACAGTTTGGGGCCGTTGGTGAGTGTCTGTCGGCATAGTTTTTTGGCGGAGAGAAACCACTCTGATTGGCTGTTTGGCTTAAACGAATCAGTGCACGAGAAGAGAGGAAAGCAAGCAAACGAGTAAAGTCGAGGAAAAACACACAAGGCTCTTCTCATTTTTCATCTTCATCTCATCTGATCATTCCAATACACGAATATTTTCACAATCGGGCTTGTGAGAAAAAATTGGGTGCACTTTTGCAAAAGTAGTTGTCAAGCCTGGGCTGATGTGGGGCGATATATTTTAATGAGCCTGCATGTGACATAGGAAAGGGAGCCAAATCTGAATGGCTTGTTGAATCCCATGTTTTCTGATCTCTGCAGCCCACAAACTGACTGGGTTGTCTTATTTCACAGGTTGTGGGTTGGTAGGCACTCCAGATACCCAAATGTATGTGCACAAGCACTAAAAAAGTGAGTTTTTCATGACCCCTTTGTCCCCCATATGTCCCCTTTAAGAGAACTAGTTGGGTTTTTCAATTTTCTCAAATGTAGAAACTTCACTTAGGGACAAAAAAATTCACAGGTGGTTGTACAAGTCATGTAAAGATAGTCTTTCTCCGAAGTGTGAAAAGAATCAGAATGCCTTAATCTGAATAAATTTGGGTAGATTTTGAGTTTAGGGGTCCTCTCACACCTGTACTTTGGTGCATTTGGCCCGAGCCAAGGAAAATAATTATGCATGATTGCCTCTTAGTTGTACTCTGATTTGTGTTCACAATGACTTATTACAAGCAAACTAAAAGCTGTAAACATGAAGTCATATGGACTGACAGGTAACTCACTACTGATTGACAGTTTAGGGGATGTCATCCTACTTTATCAGCATTACATGGACCACAGGGGGGAAAA
>CAKAOH010037541.1:2316-19566 GCA_916701665.1 Sebastiscus tertius | reverse complement strand
TCTATCTATCTATCTGTCTGTCTGTCAGTCTATCTATCTATCTATCTATCTATCTATCCATCTATCTGTCTATCTATCTATCTGTCTATCTATCTATCTATCTGTCTATCTATCTATCTGTCTATCTATCTATCTGTCTATCTATCTATCTGTCTATCTATCTATCTATCTATCTATATATATATATATATATATCTTGTTTTTCCAATATTCATGCAACTGTTCCATTATTACTCACACTTTCTTTTTTCATTTTTCTTTTTCAAGAAAATAATAAGAATGAGATGTTTTTTTATGCTTTTTCATGATGATAATACAGTGGAAAGTAGCATGTAGGCTTTTGAACATTAGAGGGTCACTTGACCAAAAAAAAAAGAAAAAGAAAAAGCTGTCAATAGTTTTCAGAAGTATTTTCTTGGTAGTATAGTTCCAATAAAAAATAAAAAAAACATTCACACTGTAGCGACTGTTTCTTCAAAGACATTTTGCTGACAGATCCTCCACATCCCCCATACAGTCATTCAATCTCCCCCACATTTTCTAATTTATTAAATGTCGACTTTATTTCCCCAATGGTCTTAATGGTATTTCAAAACCCTCTCGTAAAAGTGCCAGGATTAGGCAGTCGATATATTCTAGTGGAGAAACTCTATGCAATTACTTTATTTTACAGTATACTGGTCAAAATGACCAGCCATGCCAGTCAACCCTGGAAATGTTTCTTACTGTAGATACAAATCTCTCTTTTGTACTTTTATTTCTTGACACTGACTTCTTACTGTACTATACGAGAATGTCAACATTGTTTGGCTGAATGCTATTGTGTATCGTAATACTGTACACAGAAAAAAGGGTATGCACATTCGTGTGTATACAGTTATTTATTTTGTGTAGCAACAATGTGTTACATGTAATGCAAACAAAAAATTCACCTTTGATCTTTCAAGGTAAAGTCATACAGTAAACAGAAAATTTACCACAAAATGGCATCTGTGCCAAAAAAACTTTGCAGTAGTTCAGTGGAAAAACATCTAATCGTACCTCCTCACAGTACAAAACACCATGTCATAGATATTTATGGAATATACATGTATGTCTGCCAGATTTTGATAATTGAATGGATCATTTTGCATGTTGCTGACAGAATGTTTAGAAGTTGTGAAGAGTACAACAACTTTTTTGATGAGCAAGTGGTTGTGCAAATTGTAGACAATTGTACTCACTTTTTTTGCACATGCATGAACCAAAACACGTGCATTTACTTGGATGAATGAGGAATTGAAAACAGTTGTGAACAACTAACTAATTGTTTAGAGATGCGAACGTAGTTGTTTTGAAAAAAATATTTGTCATTCAAGAACTGAGCCAAAGCAAGTGAGAAAAAAATTGTAATCCAGTACATTTTTGTTTGGCCTAAAATTGTTACATTATTTATTATTATTTAGTGTTATTGTTTATAACCTACACTGGGTAATATTTATATGTTAACAGTTATTACTGTAATGAATCCATAACTGTTTAAGACCCAAAAAGAGACAGAAGACAAAGTCATTTGTTAAACTAAAATATATTTCACATGCAGTCTAAAGCATTTTGGATTAAAAATGTATTTTATGTAAGTTGGAAAAAGGTTCCAAGCATTGTACAAAACATTGTCTTTCAAATAATTTGTTTAAATCTTGGAAAATATCAATAAAAATGCTTGCGCTACAGTGTATTTACTTCTGAGCTCAAATGATGTCTTATTCCACTTGAAGCACATCCCTGTCAGAGAGCCATTTGAAAATATACAGTAGTAGTACACATATCAGAGCAGACACGATAGCAAAAGTACAGAATCAAACAGACATGCAGAGGAAAAACATGGTGCTGGTTAATCTGTATACAGTTCTAGATACAAAATGCAGGACAATTGTGCCAATAAAAGCCAGAGAGCATGCTGGGTGCACAAAACAAAATAACAAACATGGCTCAAATAAATCTTGTGAGAGTAAAGTCAGACAGCGCCGTTCCACAGTGGCCCCAGAAAGATGACAGATTTGGCCACGCAGCAGAGTTTATTTGAAAAATTAAATGTTTGTTATGGCTTATGGATTCTGTGACTGTTGGATCCCGCTGGCCTCGGATCAGCGCTCTTTTACCATGCTGTCATGTATTTGGGATGATGATGTCAGCAGCCTGTCTGACAGATCCCTGATTGTTGGTTTTCGAGATCCTGCTGACACACACGCATGCACGCAAATACGTTCTTTCCCCTGCTTTTCTGTCCGTCTCATGCACACAAATGCAATTTGTTTATATTCAAAAGGCTTCTTGGTAATATTATGTGGAATGAAAAGAGCCAAAGTTTCCCTGGCATCGCACACACACAATCACTGAAAAAAAAAAACCCAGTTCTTTGTGGCATTGGCTGACACTTCAGCTGGCAGACAGAGAGAAAAACCACTGACATACTGGCAAAGCGAAACATGAAAAAGAGGGATCAGAGAGAAAAGGAGGCCGTGATATAAATTTTCTTACCTCAGTGTTTACCCTCACGCTTTTCATCCTTTTATTTCTCTATCCATTCATTTTCTTTTTCCAAGTGTCTGTTTAATTGGGTGCTGGAGATTATCCCAGCTGCAGGCTGCAGGAAAACATGGATAGAGTATTAGTGGTGTCACACATGCATTAGTGGCTAGACTCAACTTTGGGTTTATCTGTTGCCTCTATCTCATCAGTTATAAGGAGCAAGAAGATTCAGGGAGCTGAGGCTGAGGGTGAGGATCTGGCAACCACCGTGACATTATGCAATAAGTCCTCCAAAATAAATAACATAATACATCATTTGTCTATGCCCTCTATAGACCAACGTAAAGAAGCATTTCAAAACCATTACAACTCACTGTTAAAGAACAAATCAGTTATATGATGTGACAGCACTGTGGTTAAGGTTTGGTTAAGGTACAAAAACCATTTGGTTAAGGGAAAGATCTTGGTTTGGATTGAAATTCTTTAAGTTTTGGAAACATTGCGGTTTCGGTTAAAATGACTACTTCGTTAAGGTTAGCGGAGATTCGTCGTCATGGTTACAATAATAAACATACAGTTAAGATTCGGGATAGATTGAGGTCATGCTTTAAAAAAAAACAAAACACGTTGAAGTCTGATGTTTCTTTACAGCGATAAAGACTTGATCCCCATCTGGCTTCCCACCACATTGGAAGTAAGTTTTTCTTGCTTTTGGGCACGATGGGACGTAAAATCAAAGTGGATCGATGTGAAAATTCAGGTAAAAATCTATTTAAGATGTACAACTTTAAGATGATCAAACATTTTCTTAAAAAAAACACAATCCAACTGACCTTCCAAGCAAATATCTCTTTCTATATCTCATGAGATATTATTACCACGTTTGCTTCTAAGCCACAAATAAACTAAAACTATATATACTTCAAATGAAAATAAACATTTGCATTGTATTTCTAAGTAAAATGTGGGATTTTTTTGAATCAGTTCAAGTACAACAAGACATTTCTTAAAGTCAGCATATAGAAGCCATCACAGAGAGTACGTCAGAAGACACAACGTCAAGATACATTAAAAGTGATCACTGGGTAGGAGGCAGTTCATCAAAAAAACGCAGGCTGATAGAATCACGTTGCTCGTTGAGTCCTGGTTTGTCATCCTGTGAGGTGACACTGCTCTCCAACTGAGCATTTTGATCACTTATTACATAAGCACTGCAAAGTCATACGATGCCATGCGTACTAGGCATGACATCACATGATGACTGATGTGTGTGTTTTGGCACTGCATTGGGAGGTTTCAGATTCAAACCCATGGCATGGCCTGTGGACAGGCACTGGCATGGCAAACAGTGGCTGGACACTAAAAGAGAGAGAGAAAGAGAATAATAACCACTGTATTCATTGTTGCTGCAGGTCTTCGTCGTCATGGAAGCATAGCATCCACCCTCCGGTTCCACCCAAGTTAACACTGTTAGCTCTGTCAGTACTGTTGCTGTTGTTGTTTGCACTGTTAGCACTGTTAACTGCGAGGCACCGGCTCAGCCGTCACAATGTTGAGAGCCATGGGGAGGCAATCCCTCTGATCTGAATATCAAATTTACCACCTGTTAAGATAATATGAAGTTCATCTTTTTTATTTTATTTTATTTATTTTATTTATTTTATTTATTTTATTTATTTATTTTACCAAGAATATTTCCCATTGAGATTCAAAATATCTTTTTTAAGGGAGTCCTGGCCAAGACGGCAGATTAGGAAATTTCAAATAAAAGAAATAAGCAACAGACTTAAAATGAACAGATATTATTAAATCAAACAATGAATAATCAGTGTTCAGTACGGGACACATGCATCTTCAAGCAGCTTTGACTATTTCCATTTCCACACCAAGACAGGAAACACACCTTAAACCAGGGGTGGAAGTAACAAATGACTTATTTGCTCTTGTTACTGTAACAAAGTCATTTTTTGTATTTTTTTAAAACAAAATGTCACATGAAAAAGTCCGGATAAACTGTGTGAGAATGGAACAGAAGAAAGGAGATAAATCAGCAGCTGCAGGTGTATCTGCGGCCGCACGAGATCAGAGCTCCATGACCAGAGTTGTGACACTCTGGAAATGATACATTATAAATGTTGCGTTCACGGGCCGTCGAGTTCAGGAGCTCACTTCAAGCACAATCAAATTAAGGATCACATCTGGGGTGTGGTTATTATTGACATCATTATACCTCGGCATAGTTCAAACGAAAAGTTGCATCTACCTTAATGACACCCACGATGTTTGTGACCTGTACAGGGCATGCTGGGTCTGGCTCACATGCAATGCTAAATGCTAACATGCTCATTGTAACTCTTCCAGCGGTGACTTCTGCGTTCACTGAGGAACTTTTACCAGTGAGGTGTGTGAGGACTTTTTCTGCTGTTTGAGAAGTTTGACGCCTCATTTGGCTCAAAAACGTTTTTTGAGGAATTTGAGGAGCGCAATGGGATCAGAGAGGCCAAGTGGACCGGTCATATTCTGCTTTGAGACAGAACGAGAGAAGTTGAACATAAAAAAAACACAGAAATATGTGAAATAATGTGCAGTCTCTCCCTTGCTGTAATATGTGTGTTTGTGTCTGCAGCCACATGTGGAGTTTATATTGTATATACATGTCCACGTTGTCTGGTTTGGTGATGTTTTATTCTACCGTTGATTCTAAAAGGTGATCATTTTTGTTTAATTGTCTGAGTTTTGTCTCTTTTCTGGTTAATTCTTGTGAAGAAGGTTGATAATCAGTCAGTTGTATGCACAGACTGCAAAGTGCCCGTCCGTTGGTTTGGACAGAAGGGGTCTTGTTGTTGATGTTGTGTAATCTGTTGCAATCTATTTGTAGCCTAAAGATGTTCTTTAATTTAACAGTAGTATCATATATCATCACCTCCCCCTCCTCACACCACCTTATTTATGTAACGCAGTAATGTCTACTCAGAGTACTTTTTAACCTACCTACTTTTTACTTTTACTTAAGTACATTTTTACACATGCTTTTACTTTTACTTGAGTAAAAATTTGTTAAAGTAACAGTAGCCTACTTTTACTTGAGTATAATACTATTTCCACCTCTGCTTTTAACACATCACACTAAGCTGTAGGGATTTTGACAACTGACGATTGGAGTTAGGTAAAATAATTTCTGATGTGAAAACATTTGAAAACATCAGTATCATTTGAAAAAATGTAATGTATTGCTTGGCCTTGACAGTAGGCTGTACGTGCAGACTGCAAATTGGAAAATACATCCGTATATTGTCTATGCAGAGACTCGATGTGGTATAAACAGAACCGTGTGTGCATCCGCTGTACGAGTCTGTGTCTGTTTTGGAGTATTAACCTTAACTCCTCTATTGGTTGGTGGGTAGAACTGCTTATATCTGCCGCCTCATTGGGCCTCATGCAAGAACATCGCGCACACACACACACACACACACACACAGTAGTGTCCCTGAACGCATCCTTTATAGCCACTGATGGATGACTGAAGTTGTGGTAATGTGCAGCTTTCAGCCTCCTTTCATGCAAATGCCCCCAATCACCCAATAGGAGTCACTAGCGCAGCGAAAAAGACATGATCCCCATCTGGCTTCCCACCCCATTGAAAGTTAATTTCTCTTGCTGTTCAGTGCAGACAGAAAACTTGTAGAAAATGATCTGAAAATGCTTATGTGGGCCGAAAAACACTGTGTGCGTAGTCTGGAAGTGAAGGCCGGGGACCTTTCAGGCAGAGTTTACTTTCCGTCATAATATCAGTTTGTTTTGACTCTTACAATAAGACCTTACCCGCTGTGCCTTCTCCTTTCTCCACTCCCACAGCAGACTCAGGCCTGAACCCTGCCGCTCAGTGATTGACACATTCTGGCAGAATAAATTAAAACCTCAAGCTGTGACAGAGCCCGAAATAGCAGGAAGCTGTCGCTGACCTGCAGTCTCTAGTGCCACATGTCAGCAAGCTTAAAAAACTTGGCAGGACATTTTGCACAAAGGAAGCATGTACAGGTGTTTGTGCGTTTTCTACTGTACATGAGTCAACAAGCACTAATCTATGATGACGCTTTAACTACACCTGCAGCGTCAGGAGTTAATGCTACAGGTGGTCTTAAACTGAATCAATGCCATAATGTTTGCTGCTTTTTACTAAGTCTTGTGGAAATCAGTTTTGTTTAATTAAAGTGAAACCACTTTGGAATTTGAAGGCAGTGGCAGATGGATCTATTTTTTTAGCCAGCTGTTCTCCGGAGGGTGACGCTGGGGTGTGGGGGGGCTAAGCCCCAAGATGTTTAGTGGCGTAGGACTGCGGGTCCCTTTGCCAAGTCACAGAGCTCCCGGTTCTTGCCAAGCAGGGGGTGGGCGAGAGAAAATGCCATTTAGCTGGCTGGTATTTATAGATATGTGAGGAACTTGTGCTCAGGCCGGGCCGAGGTGCTGACGACGTAAAACGAGAGGACGCTTCCAGAAGTCGAGTGTCAGGGCACACAGATAAAAATACCCGGTGAAAGATGGGCCTGGTCATTAGTGGCGCGGGCTGGCATGTGACATGGCAGCATTTCAGAGGTGATTTATGATTATTACTACAGCTAACCTATACCTCTCCCTTTCCTACCCCCACCCTCCATCCCAAATTGGTTTGCCAAATGGAATAGCGCATGGGGTTTATTTCAGGGGCGCAGTGCTCTGAATTTTAGACTTTGGCAAAGTGCCACAGTTGGGTTTCAGATTTTATCACAATAAAAGAAACACAAAAGCGATGTTTGATTAATCTCTCCCGTTAATGAAAAGATGGTGGAGTCAAATGCATGCTACAGTCATGTGTCTGTCAACAAGACAAAGGCGCAAGTGCAAAGGTTATTTTTTTATGAACATGTTAAAATGGTGATGATTCGCTGTTAGCATACGAAATGACTTACTGTTTGAAGCATCAATCAATCAAGTAATTCTGCATAAAAGTTATGTTACAGATAAAGACGGAGGGATAATGAGCTCATTGCAGGCTGCTGCCTTCCCTAATTGCCGGAGCGAGCTGCCACAGGGAGGAACAAAGGAAACATTTAACACATCGTAAATTCCTGTAATGTCCTGCCGAGGAGCTGCCGATCCGGTTACACTTACAACTTTTTTTTCACTGACTGTCTGCTGACAGAAAGAGACAAACATAATACAGTAAAAAAAAAAAAAAAAGCTAAAATATTAAGTTTAAGTTTCTTTATGTGTGGCCTCCTGTAATCATTTATCCCTTTATTCTTCAGAAACATATAAAATAGCTCTACAGGGCAACAGGCAGACAGGCAGTGGATTCAGTCTTCTAACCTTTCAATTTCAAATTAAGACATTTAAAAGCTTGACATACGCTTTTACAAAATGATTTCTGGCATTAACACGCAACCCCCCCCCCCTTTTATAATCAGAGCTATTTATCACTTAAAGAACATGACTGATGTTTTCTTCTCCTTATTTGAAATAGTGTACATTTAATATCAAGTCCAGATTTAGACTTGTATAGTGTTTCTTCTGTTTCTCAGACAGGAAAGCTGTGCAGCTGAATGCTGTTAACACACACACACACCCGCACACACACATGCAGCCCTTCTCTCCAAGAGTCTGCAGAGAAGTGCTGCAACGTCTCGCTGAATTCCTTCCCAGTCTTTTGTCCCTCAAGGCAAATGATGGAGCATATGCTTTACTCGCTGAGATGGTGATCAAGTGTGTGAGAGCAGTTGAGGGAAGAGATGGAAAGAGGGAGAGAGAGAGTGTGATTTTGTCCCACATTGAGCGTCCTGAGAGACGCCTCACTTGAGTGGAAGCATGATACAGTACAGTATGTGTGTGTCCCGCATAGACGTGTACACTGTGTGTGTGTGTGCGCGTGTGTGAACACAACAAGTACTGCATGTGTGTGGGGGATTTTTTTTTTGGGGGGGTGGGGTGGGGGTGGGGGGGGGGGTGAGGCATCAGGCCAACAAAATTAGTTTACCATCAGCTGTGCTCTGGCTCTCATTCGGTCCCAGCCTCTGTCCAGTATTTCTTCCAGCTCCCTCCACCTAATGGCGGCTCAGGGCGGTTTTACTGCACCACCCTGGGGAGGCTACTGTGGCCAGATCCAGAACACTTGGCTTTATGTGGATTGAATGTTTTATGGTTATGGACATAATATTTAAGTATAGGAACAGTCTCACATGAATCCACCCCCGCACCACTATCCCCAGCTCTAATAATTACACCAGCGTAGGAAAGGCAAGTGGGAAAAGTCTGTATACTGCAGGAGACACATTATCATGTTAAGTTATGTAACTGAGCTCATACTGTTAAGCAGTGGTGTGATGAAACTAAGTAGATTTACTCAAGTAATGTACTTAAATACAGATTTGAGGTACTTGTACGTTATTTTTTCATATTTAGTATTTTTCATGCCACTTTATACCTCTACTCTACTGCAATTTAGAGGGAAATGTTGTACTTTTTGCATCATACTGCAATTATTTGGCAGCTTTAGTTACTAGTTACTTTACACATTTGCACACAAAACAACCCTAACCTTGGCCCCGTAAACACACGTCATATATCGCAGTGGTTTTAAGACAAAAATTAAGATACATAATTGTACTTATTATAATATAAATGAACAATTGGTCCCTGATATTGTTGGCTTAAAAGTATTTAGTCAGTTTCACTATGTACACTTTTATCAACAAATAAGTGCAGCCGGGCAGATGCAAAATGAAAAAGTGTGAGACAGAGTTACAGGGGTGAAAAGTGTATTTCTTTATATATTTATTCATTTGTTCATTTGCTACCTCAATACAAAAACTAATATTGACAGGGCTTTTACTTCTAATGGAGTATTTATATAGTATGGTATTAATACTTTTACTTAAATAAAGGATCTGGATACTTCCTGAATACTTCCTCCACCACTGCTGTTAACTGTTTCCTAGACATATACTGACTATAGTCAGTTTGATAACTAACCTCAATATTGTTGGTAGAAGTTTTTTACAAACAGACACCAAAACATATCAAACACATTGAACCAAAAGTGATTAATTCTGAATATTGGTGCAGAAATTATCAAATAAATTCTACAATTAAGCTTTTATCTATTGATCTATTGAGATGTTGCATAATTGGAGCAGCTTAAAATCCACAAATCGTGTTGTGCTGTCAGAGGAGACTGAAAGAGAGAGGACACAGTTTGAACAGTGTAGGACAGATTCATGAAGTGTTCTCCTTTAAAGCCTATGTGTGAGACAGTGAGAGAGAGAGAGAGAGAGAGAGAGAGAGAGAGAAAGAGAGAGAGATAAAGAGTATACCACATCAGCTGGCCACATGGTGGTGTGTGTGCTATCATGTTAAAGCAGTTAGCCTTTGATAGCTATTGCTGCAGCGGTCAAAGGGGCAAATCACTTGTGATTTTCACTGCTGTGAGTTTGATGTGTGTAGCTGATGTATGTGCTGTAATGTGAATGTGTGTGCATGAGAGAAAGAGATGTGTGAGAGTACTGCCAAGAAAAAGATGCTGAAATAAAATGTGTGTGTGTGTGTGTTAAAATGTGATCAAATCTCTATGCGTTAATTAACCCTTTTAAATATATCTTATTGTCATAATTAGCATGTGAATTCTTGAGTTAAGGCAAAAAACGTGTTTTGTGAGGTCACAGTGATCTTTTGAGCACAAAATTCGAATCAGTTCATCCTTGAGTCCAAGTGGACGTTTGTGCAAAATTTGGAAAAATTCCCTCTAGGCGTTCTGAGATATCGCGTTCATAAGAATGGCACGGACAACCCAAAAACATAATGCCAACATTATAAAAGCACAGTGACCTTTTACCCTGATCTGTGTCTGCACTTTTTATCTCAATGTTACTCCTCCCTTACACTAGTGAGGTGTAAAAGGTTGTATATGGTTTGCCATTTTGTGATACAGAAACCAATCGGATAAACAAAATAATTTCTTTCCTCATTCTTTGGCAAAACCAGATGAGTGTGTTTTATTAATTGCACAGGGCAGGGCACAACTGCAGGTATAATAAAGCAAAAACTCCTCCCTTATCACACAGAAGACAGGAAGAAGTGAGAAGTCAGCACCTAAATCTGCTCGTGGTAATGTATTTGAAAACAAAAAATAAGCAAGACAATCAAGTAAAACGGACGTTTATTTTTTTATAACAGGGAATTTATGAGTGTTTGCTGAAATCATTTGGAGCTAAAAGTACTGAACCTGAACTCTGGCTGAGCAAATACAAGTGAATCTGTGAAAGTACGTTTGCAGTCTGACAGCCACAGGAAAAGTCAACAGAATGGCTGCTAAAGCATCACCGACAGAAGTGGATTGCACCTGCCCTGTGTGCTGTGAGATATTCAAGGATCCTGTTGTGCTGTTGTGCGGTCACAGCTTCTGTAAGCATTGTCTTAAGGAGTGGTGGAGACAGAGTGGACTCCAGACATGCCCAGTCTGTAAGGAAATATTTCCAATGGCGCAGCCTCCACGTAATCTGGCACTGAGAAACCTGTCTGACGATTTGAGACAAGAGAAGATTAAGAGAGCTAACTCCGAATCCAAGGACATCTGCAGACTGCACAGTGAGAAACTCAAGCTCTTCTGTCAGGATGATCAACAGCTCATCTGTTTGATTTGCAGAGATGCACAAAAACACAAGACACACAACTGTGTGCCCATCAACGAAGCAGCAGAACCCTGCAGGGTAAGCAAATATGTATAGTTAATAAAAACAACTGAGGGAGGTTTAGGATAGTTTTCATAATTTTAGAAATAACTACACATTTTTGTGAGAAATTTTGACATTGTGCCTGGTACTTGATACGCATCCCACGTCCTGAGCTTCCTGTTAAGATACAAGTTACTCTATGGGGCTTTTATTTTGAAAAACAAGCCTCATCCTGAGCTTGTTTGCAGCAGTGCGTGTTTAACCTGACCTATGTGTGGCCTATGTGTGACCTACTGTATGTGTGGCCTATGTGTGACCTACTGTGTGTGTGGCCTATGTGTGACCTATGTGTGACCTATGTGTGACCTATTTGTGACCTACTATATGTGTGACCTATGTGTGACACACATTCATGGGTCACTGGTTGCCACGGTAATTTAGGCAGAGTGAGGAGTGGAGAGGGGAGGGGCAGAAAACATCTTAAGACAGATTTAACGCTTGATTTTGTACAAAACTACCTGTCAAAGCCCTGCTTCCCAGTCAAAAACCGTGAGTCCAATCGCTAAAATATTTATATCATCTTAGAGAAAACACCCTGCAGAACATGTTGATGTAGTTTTCATGTGTGTAGTGTCAAAAATGTGAGCATGGGAGCAGGTTAGAAGGTTAGAATTTTTTTGGTCTGTGTTAACATGAGTGCCTATATATAAGTCCGTTTGATTCCATAGTTACATGTCTGCAACCAGCTCAATATTTCCAACATTTAGACCAGAAATTATGTATGATTTGTGAAATTTATGGGAATGGGAGCAGTTTTAAGATATTTTTTCTGAAGATTTTAAAGCTCCTCTCCACTCTAGCTGTGATGTCATCCACTCTAGCTCTGAACATTCCATCCGATGCACGGCCATTATAAAATCTGACACGGTCTGAAAATTTCCCGAAACGTAAACTGCGATTTCGTGAAAACTGTGCCAACTATCAAAATGCTCACATGGCCCAATGAAGTCCCAAGTCTCGTGAACAGTTTAAACTTTTACTCGTTTTTCTACGATAAAGTATGGCGAATCGATATAGCCTCAAAGAGGAGTGTTTTTGAGCTCTCTTCACGTCAATTTCTCATTATTCTCTACGGGGAAATTTTTCGCAGTTTTTTGCGATTTTCATGAAAATGGCGAGGCGAATATCTGAGAAAAGTCATAGCACACCATTCCCAATCATTCCGCACGTTTTGATGTGTTTTTTGCGCATATGTTGGCAGAGCTACGAGAGGAGTAGCATGACAAAAAATGTGGCGTAAGAAGAAGACTAATAATAGTTATGCTGGATAATAGTTATTCAATTCTTCATATTGCATAATCCAGACATATGTGTTGTGTAACTAATCCACTGTTTACTATGTATTTAACCTGTACGCCTTTAATTTGTAGGCCCAACTCAAGCTGAAGATGATGCATTTAAAAACCAAACTAGGGACATTTAAAGCTCATAAACACACATGTGATAGATTGGACGGCCACATCAAGGTAAGTCTCAGACATAATGGTTATAGAGGCAGAAAGCAACATGTGTTACTTAAAACAATGTGTTTCTCCTCCTCAGCTCCAGGCTCAGCAGACTGAGAAGACCATCAAAGAGGATTTTCAAAAGCTTTACCAGTTCCTGGGAGCGGAGGAGGCTGCTAGGATTGATGCAGTGAGGAAAGAGGCGACAATCAAGAGTGAAGCAATGAACATCAGGATTTTTAATTTGACGGCAGAGATCTCCTCACTCACAGACAAAATCAAAACCTTAGAGAGGAAGATGAAAGCTGAGGACGTCTTCCTTATGCTGGTACTGGTGACCTCTGTTAATTCATATTCTGATCTTAATATTGAATATTTATAACAAAATTAGAGGTATTGATTTTTTGTCATCCTCTTTATTTGACAGAATTTCAAATCCACTATGGAGCGGTAAGTTGTTTCTTGAATACTGTCTATTAAAGCACATTTGAATGATCTACAGTCTACAAAAGTGTCAACTTCAACATTGTATTTTAACACTGAAGCAGGGCTGATGGTAGCTGAGTGCAGCTGAAAAGTGTAGGGGAGATAGAAGCTGCTTTCTTTGCACTTCCTGTGATCGAAGGCGGGGATGTTAGCCTGACACAAATTTGGAAAAGTGAAACACTGTATGAATGTTTTTACATTGAGTGGGAATGGCGGATAAATTGATATATAGAGAGGTGACAAATGAATGTAAATACATTTTATAGCTCGAGAAGAATAAATACCAGCCGTGAATAATACAGAAAATTGGTTTGATACAATGAAAATTATGAAGATTATATCCGTAAAATATGCACCAGCACCAAACAAAAATGTGACCAATGTGGGGAATTTAAAAAATATTTGACTGGTAATGTGTGGCTGCCTAATATTCCCTCAGATCTCAGTGCAACCTACCAGACCCAGAGACTCCATCAGGAGCCCTGATCGATGAGGCCAAACACCTGGGGAACCTGCTGTTCACAGTCTGGAGGAAGATGAAGAACTTAATCCAGTACAGTAAGCAAAGTGTTTCTGCCTCGCCATGTTTTATCTGCATTCTAGTTGTAACTGATGAACTTTATCGCCAATGCAACACCAGGCTGTTCTATAAATACACTGTAACACCTTCAGTAAAAAAAAGACCTTTATTAAACATCTCAATAAACCTTCTCTTTTGTTTCTATTTGTTTTTCTCTGAAGCTCCTGTAACTCTGGACCCCAACACTGGTTCCAGGGCAATGACTATATCCAAACATATGACCCGTTCGACAAAAAGCGACAAGGATCAGCCGCTTCCTGATAACCCAGAAAGGCTGCGTGGACTTGACGTTCTTGGCTCTGAAGGCTTCAGCTCTGGAAAACACAGCTGGGACGTGGAGGTGGGAGGTTATTGGGCTGTTGGTGTGGCTGTTAAGGGTGAAACCGATATAAACATCTGGGGCATCTTCATGTGCAGTTGCGATGACATGCTGCATGAACGTACTCCAGAGAATGATTCGAAAGTTGAATCTAAAGACTCATTTCCCCAAACGGTCAGAGTGCAGCTGGACTATGACCAAGGGATTCTATCATTTTCTGACCTTGATAGGAAAACACCTGTACACACCATCCAACACACTTTCGCAGAAACAGTTTTTCCGTATTTTTGTGACAATGTAAAAATCCTTCCAGCTGAAATGTCAGTGATGATAAGAAAACCCAGATAAACATTTCACATCACGGCCTTATTTTGGGAACGTAAGTGTTCAGGATATCATCTGTTGAGTCTGGAAATCTCAAGCCTTGGGCCTGGAATGGCTGAGACCTCAGTTCAGTGTTCTTCAATGTTCAATTTTAAAGGTGTCAGAAAGTCAACACAGGTTACTCAAATGAATCACTTGATGCTGTACAAGGATGGTGCAGGAAGCGTAGTTTTATTGTGTTTCAAATCACCAGACAAAAACACAACCAAACCCGAGGCGTTCCGGACGCGACTATTTGCGGGCTCCACATCACAACCCTAAATACTAGATCAAAGAACTTATCCCAGCCATATATCTTCGTATCCTCCATTTTCACTGGTCTCTGTCAAAATATCCACTAATCAACATATACCATACATGCTCCAAGTGCCTCCCCGACATCCATTATGTCAGAGACAGATTCCCTGTTTTGGGCCCCTTCAGTGGCATCGTTGTCCACGCAGCTGTGAGGTGATTTGGAGTTCGTTTGCATTACATCACTTAGAGCTGTGAGTTACAGCATTGGAGGTCTAGTAAAAATACAATAGCACTATGATTGTATGCTGTTTCAGTAATAAACACAGGGTTATAGGATTAATACTTTTATCATTGTTTATCACATTTTTATATAGTTAAAAAGGGATTACTTCTACACATCTACCTTTGCAAATCCTGGACTTGTTGCCTATGTCAGTTTTTAGTACTGTATAATATCTTTTGATCTTTTTTTATGTTTCCATATTTAGTTTATGTTTCTCAGATTTCAGTATAGTGGTGTAAATCTTGGTCTATCTCTGTAACTTCTTGACATCAGCTGTTTGATGTTAGTGACCAATAACATGTTAGTGTTGTCAGTCATCATGTAGGCTTTCCTTGTTTCCTTTTTGGCTTTGTCTGCCTTTAAGGGGCATTAACCTGATTTTACACATGAAGTCCAGCTTACATATAACGAGGAGTGTAAAAAACAGATGTGTAATGTAGGGCTGTTAAAGTTAACGTGATAACAATGCATTAACGCAAATTTCTTTTAACGGCACTACTTATAAAGCATTAACGCAACTTGCAGTTTTTAATTAACCTCTTAAAAATCTGACGGGCTGCCGATATTTTGGAGGTTGTACCGGGATCAGTTTTAAATCTAGAGTGAAGGTACTGGCATCATATGAAACTAAAAAACCTAAGGAATCCATTTATGTCATACTAGCTTGTCGCGATCGGACGCTAAATAACGCTCCAAGCTTTCGCTAAATTTTGGTGAGAAAAAATGGCATGGCCAGAGGTCAAAGGTGTCCCTTGACCTCTGACCTCAAGATATGTAAATAAAAATGGGTTCTGTGGGTACCCACGAGTCTCCCCTTTACAGACATGCCCACTTTATGATAATCACATGCAGTTTGGGGCAAGTCATAGTCAAGTCAGCACACTGACACACTGACAGCTGTTGTTGCCTGTTGGGCTGGAGTTTGCCATGTTATGAATTGAGCACATTTGTTATGCTAAATGCAGTACCTGTGAGGGTTTCTGGACAATATTTGTCATTGTGTTGTGTTGTTAATTGATTTCCAATAATAAATATATACATACATTTGCATAAAGCAGCATATTTGTCCACTCCCATGTTGATAAAAGTATTAAATACTTGACAAATCTCCCTTAAGGTACATTTTGAACAGATAAAAAAAATTGTGATTAATTTGTTATGGACAATCATCTGATTAATCACCATAATTCATCATCATCATCATCATCATCATAATTGATTTTGACCATTCTTATAGCTTTTGTGAGTCTTATGGAAGTACAATACTAAATCACTGGAGAATCTATTTAACAAAATTCATTATGTAGATTGTATGATATACAGGTTGGTCGAGGTAAGGCTAAATATATTAATCTGTTGAAAGTTTGAGTTTTTAAAATAATTTACAGTGTAATTTTATGATGTTCTGTAAGTGTATAAGCTGTTATGATTTGATTTGATATATCAACTGTTGTTACAGCTATTGAAGTTTAATCATGTAAATATTTTGTGATCAGACTGATTAAAATAATTGAGACAATTTTTCTTGTTTTCATAATGTTTCCCTTTTTTTCCTTTTGGGTCTAAAGATAGAGAATGTAGCCTACTGATTGAAACACAGAAACCAATCACATAAACAGGATTATTTGCTAACACTTTTGATTACTGCCTTCAACCTACAACATAATTCTTCTCAATTTACAGTGAAATATAGTTATACTAGTGGTGTTCCAAGTACATGATACACATATGAACAAGGGAACAAATGTGAAATTAGGGAATAAGGGGTTAACAATCTGGGAACTCTGAAAAGAACTTAAACTGTAGATATGTTTATACTAATAGGTGATGGTGATAGGAAGGTGGTGGTAATTATTTCTGATTGGAAGGTACTCGCTGCCTTCGTTGGTTGGATTGGTTACGTTTAAGCATCAAGAGTGCGATTGGTTAGTGTTAGTGTTAGGGTAAGAATATCACGGTTAGCCAATCAGAGGCAGAGTAGGGCAGGGTCATATTCTTTGAATTGCAGAGACAGAAACAAAGCACAAAAAAACACTTCCCTTTTTACACAGAAAACGGGAAGTAGTGAGACGTCAGCTCCTAAAGCTGCTCGGGCCTCGTGGTAATGTTTTTGAAAACAAGAATAAGCAAGACAATCCAGTAAATAGGACGCTTAAATGTAACAAGGAATTCACAAGTGTTTGCTGAAAGCCTTTGGAGCTAAAAGTACTGAACCTGAGCTCTGGCTGAGCAAATACGAGTGA
>CAKAOH010037540.1:0-29160 GCA_916701665.1 Sebastiscus tertius | reverse complement strand
ACACTGTTTACCATTGACAGAGCATTTTGGCAAATATTTCTTGGGCGCTCCCCACATAATCAGCTGTGCTGCTCATCCCACAAATGCATGATCCTTACAAGTTGGACATCATTGTGCAGGTAAATAAACAGGCTTTCCAACCATGTAAAATACAATGACCATTAGCATTGTAACAACAGAGAAATAATCCACCAAACACAAGTTTCCGAACTTTCTTTTCCCAGTATAAATACAATACTGTATACATATATATATATATATATATACATATATATATATATGTATACAGTGTATATATTTATTTCTAGTCTTCCGACCACTCAAAGAGCTTTACACAACATGTCAGCATTCACCCATTCACACACACATTCATACACTGATGTCAGAGGCTGCCATACAAGGAGCCAACCTGTCCATCAGGATCTGATCTAAATACTCATTCACACACCGATGGATCAGCCTTCAGGAGCAGTTTTGGGTTCAGTATTGTTGCTCAAGGACACTTGGACATGACTGGAGGAGCTGGCCCATGGAGTACTCTGGCATCATTTGTAAAGACTGATCATTCCAACGGAAACAGCGGCAACATGAGAAGAAATTGCCCGACCCGACATCTATCACTGTAGGATAAGAGTACCTTTCTGTATGGCATCTTGTAGAAGGTCATGTTTGGCTTGAAGTTTGAAGGTCATCGAACTGCTGATGAGGAAGTCCTTCACTTTCTGAAACAAAAAATTAAAAAAAACACATTACAGTTTTTCCTCAACTGCTTAAACTTAAACTTCCAGCGGGGTGGCCTCCTAGCTAACCAATCCTAACCTAGGGAGAATGAGATATATATAGATATATATCTTTGAAGATATCCTAACAGCAATATGTCCACCTCTAGCCAACTGTAATAACTCACTGTAAAGTAGTAGATCTCTGTCTCCTGCTGATTGGCTCGACGCTTGGCAAGGGTAAGTTTTGGGGCGGTGCTTCCTCCAGGGGGCTCATTTGATAGGCTGCTTGGCACGTCGGGGGAGGGGTTACAGTCGCTTTCACACATGTTGTCCAGCAGCGCTGTCAGCGTGGCTTTAAGTGTTTTACTGACCTGAGAAAGACAAACGCACGTTTCATTCATTTATAAGATATTATATCAAAGCAAGTTTTCCTTCACGGCTCATAGTGTCAAGTTACACATTGTCAAAGTGAGTGAGTGAGTGAGTGAGGGACTGAGTGAGTGAGTAAGTGTGTGAGTGAGGGACTGAGTGAGTGAGTGAGTGAGTGAGTGAATGAGTGAGTGTGTGAGTGAGTGCCTGAGTGAGTAAGAGAGTGAGTGAGTAAGAGAGTGAGTGACTGAGTGAGTGAGCGAAGAATTAAATGAATTAAAGAAACAGACAGTGAGAATAATTTGCTGACCTCCTCTGTTTCCAAGGTAACGGCAGCGAGTCGAGACTGAAGCTGCTGGAACCTGGTCTCCAGCTCGTATCTCACCTGGCTCTCCGCACTCACCTCACACACCTGAAATAAACCAAATATGATATAACACTCAGAGAAATCGTCAAGTTGAAACCAGTGAGTAATTGTTTAGGGAGAGATGGGAGGGGCAGAAGATGGGATTCTTCAAAAAATCGGTGATTATTTCATTTCAGGTTGACTTTAAAAACACAAATGAGTTAACCCTCTGAGACCCGCGGGGCCCGGGGGACCCCGACTGACTTTACTGTCTTTCAGAGGCTAGAAGGTTCAGTTTTAGAGCTACAGTGAAGCTGCAGGTATCATATGAAACTAGAAAACCATCAAGGAATTCATTAGTACCAACCATGTCATGCTAACATGTTGGGAAGGAGAAACTCATTAAACGCATTAAGTTGATGGAGTTTGGAGAAACAGACAGGACTACCAACGCGTGAGCAAAGCATTGTGCTGCTGTGGACGGGGGGCAGCAGCTAAACACATACAAAAATCTATATCAGTTCAAGTGGACGCTATATTTAGAATATATTCACAGCTTTACCTCACCGTCAGACAGCCCTCTCTGATGGGGAACTGAAGCCGTTATATTCATCTATGCTCTCTTCAAAGCCGCTTCACCTCTCAGAACACGGGAGAGTTGCTGGTCTACTGCTGCCTCGATGGGTTAGTGGGCTAGTTTGTTTGTGTTATTGTGTGACTTTCATGTTTTAAAGGTTAGTTCAGATTCTCTGAGGTAAAATGATTGTTTTTGTTAAAGGAGTCTAGTGGCTGACTATTGCAGCAATTTGTGAGCACTATAAACAAGTCAAATAAGCAACAGGGTGTCATGGAAGCCTGTCACAGTGTCAAATGTAAATTTAATAGAATTAGCAGTTGCATTTTGATACTAAAACTAAACTAAAAACAGAGGTGCACTTAAGCCAATGTTTCCCCATCGATCCAGCCTGTGATTGCTGTACAGTAATTCTTATTCTTCACCTGGTCTCCCTCATGTGGATGGTAGCTGAATCTGAATGGAAGGCAGAAGGCGGCATCATGTTGCTGTAGCAACGCATCTCTGTCTCCACCGTGGTCCAGGGACGTAACAGCAGCCTCCAGCTGCTTAAGACCTGACTCCTCTGTCTTCTGGATGCGCCACCTACTGGCCATGTAGCACTTCATCACCCTCTCCACAGACAGATGGAAACCCAGGTCGCAGCACTGCCGGGGGGGGGGGATGGAAGGGGAGCAGGGAGGAAAGAGAAAGGGGAGAAGGAAATGGCGACAGAGGGGACGACAGAGAGAAAGACATGAAATGATGAAGTGGGAAGGCAATGATGGAGCAGGGGAGGTCAAAAGGATAGGGTTGGAGGGAGGAAGAATAAAAAACATGAGGTGATTGTGGTGTGGGAGAAAAGATAGGGAGATATTCAGATATCAAAATCTCCCCATATCTCAACTTTTCTTCAGATGACAAAAAAGAGTGGCACAAAAAGGTAACTCAAAACCACTGAATGGTCCCAATCTCAGAAGCACACACACAGACAATCAGACAAATAGCATGTTTCTTACGTCGATGAGAGTGCTGATGTCCTGCAGGTAGTACTTGTTCATGGCTGCATTGGCTGCTGCTAGATTCAGCAGGTAGTCATTACGAGCCTTGGTACACTTCAGCTGGTTCTCCTGCACTCTGCCATGCCTCTGTGCACACACACATACACACACACACACACACACACACACACACACACACACACACACACACAAATCAAGTAAGAGAAGATCAGAACACACACCCACGTGTTGATAAAAAGACAACACTAGTGATATCACGTGACCATGACCATGGCCCCATCTCACTCATAAAATACACATATAATGCAGTTATTTGAAGTGTATACACTTAAGCACACTCAGACAAAACAACAGGAACAGGAAATGGTTTGTTCTGTGGAAAAACAGTGCAAGACTTCCTGTGAGTCTTTCACACACACCGCTGACACACACTCACTTTCTCCATTAATCTCTCCATCTTCTTGACGGAGCTCCGCCTCTGCCCTCCCGATTGGCCGAGGCCGAGCTCAGCCGACTTGCCGGTGTGTCTCTCCTCCAACCGCTCAGCTTCCTTGAGTTTCCCCTCAGCTATCAGACAGTCTGTGTGGTACTGGTTATACGTCTTCAGAGCCTTCATTAGCACACGTCACATAAATGGAAACTCCACATCAGCATTGTCAGAGTCTGTGCATTATTCACATTATTTTGCATTATTACATGCAAAGACAACGATATAAAATGCTCACCGTCTGCATTTCAGTGGTGACCTTCAGCAACTCATCCTGCATCTGGATGCCAACTTCTTTGCTCTGCAATTTACAAAAGGTAGATTGATTTGACACTTGCCAGACGCCTATATTAGAAATTCTTTTAAAGCACAGTAGTCCAATGGTGGCCGTAACATGAAATGCATGCATTATATTTAATCATCCGCGGCCCATTTCAACACTTTCAATAGCCAATAATGGAGCGGATAGTGGAAAAATCATGCAAATAGTGATATAAGCACCAAATTTGGCATGATTATTCCAGAGGGGACACTTAGCAAATATAAACGGTTGGCCACTTGAAAATCAAAGATGGCCGCCAAATTGACCTGCTGATAATGGTTTCTCTCATAAATAGTTTTAATAATTTTGATTTGCAATATGGCCGCCAGGGAATCAAGCATCAAGACCAAGCTGTTTCATTTTCCCGCCGAAAAAGAGTCAAGGAGACAAAGCCATCAGCTGCAATAGGAAGTCCCTGGATGCTGTGACCCCATACTCTCATGAGGAAGCAGACACTAAACAGACATAAAATAGCCGCCATATTGCAGTTAAAATTGTTAAAACTATCAAAATTAGATCCAGCATGCTAGAAAACATATAATTTGACACCAAGATCACTCAAATCGACCAAGTAGATGAATTTCTATGAGAGAAACCATTATCGGCAGTTCAATTTGGTGGCCATCTTGGATTTTCAAGTGGCCAATCGTTTATATTTGCTTAGTGACCCCTTGGCAATCATCATGCCAAATTTGGTGCTTGTATCACTATTGGCACGATTTGACTGAAAAATTGATGTAATCCATTAAACATTTAATACACTACTCGGCCACTGCATCAAACCACCAAACGGAAATGGTCTCGTCGTGCTCGGCGTCGGGGCCTGCAGGCCTGGACTGATGTACCGACACAGATAACAAGACAAATAAATAATTTAAGAATTTAAAAGAAGACTTTCGCTGTCTTCAGTATGTGTCATTTTATACAGTTTAATGGTGAGTCAGTTCACTTTTCAAGGCTGGCAATTAACAACTGGGGTCATTTGAGTGCTCTATTACAAAATTAATGCGGCAACCCTGAAAAAAAAACCTGTTTATGAATGTATGCATCGAGTTTTTGGCTTACAGGAGACAGAGCTGATAGAGTGGAGGGATTTCAGCTGTTTATTAGTGTCACCTGATATTAGTGTAGTGGGCCTTAGAAAATTCCTGAACTTTAGTGAAATCATCTCTGCTTGATTTAAAAACACAAGACTTGAATATGACAGTAAATGATTCATTAAAGAAAAATCCTTTACTTAAATCCTTATTTTAATGGTTTTGACTGTTGTTTCTATCAGTAATTATATTTTGTTTTGCAGAGAAACACAGCAACACACAGCTGTACTACTACGCATGTCTACAAAGTTTAACACTGACGTCCTATTTTTGACTGGACCGCAGAGGCGGAAGCAAATTTTCGCCTCGCTTTCCTCCATTTCCTCCATCAACCATGGCAGAAATAACCACTGTTGCTGCTTTGTACATGTTGTGGAAGTCACGGATATGTCAGAAAACCAAACTCCGTCGTGTCTGGGTTCACAACATCATCCGGGGGCGAGCTGTATTCACATACAACACCGTTGAACTGACTGTATCTAGAAAGCCACATGTCGTTACTGCGTTATGAACCCAAAATAATAATAATAATAATAATAATACAATAAACAGATCAGAAGTGTGCCGAAATAACTACATAATGATACTGATTAGTAAAAAGTCTGAATTCGTGCTTTGTCAGGTCTGTCCACAAGACGACAAGCAAACAACTTTTAAAATGCTTGTTTTCTGAATGGAGTTCGGATCGATCAGTGCCAGGCTTTGCTAACATTGTAGCTAATCCATTAACACTCCATCTAGGAATAAATACGGCAGCAACAACATCAGTGATGACAGCGGGAATATCTCAACGCTGATAAACTTTCGCTGTATGTCATGCTAATACCTTTTCACCTTGTATAAATTGTATAATATACTGACTAGTAAATGTTATCATTTACTCTTACTGAATGTTTGCTTCATTATAAGTTGACTTTCAATCAAACATAATAGGAAAAAAATGTTCACAAAACATTATAGACATGACCTCTGACTATTTGTGTAACAATTTAGCCACAAGTTCACATCCTGACCAGATACGGTCCAGACATATACTCCGTTTTGACCGAGTCTTGTTCAACTACATTCACCGTTGTTTCCACTCTCAGGCTCAGATAGTATACTGTTTAAAACTGCATCCAGCGGTTTTACCACATCTCCACATCTCAGCATTGAATATGATCAGTAAAATGTTACTAGCTGAGAGGAGCAATAGAAGGATGACCTCCAAGGATAGGAATAATAACCTCCAAGGAGGTCTCGCATGTCTAGTGCGTCTTTGTCCTAGCACCAAAGATTCACTGACCCGTTTGTGCAGACGTTGTGTGTCTTCCGTACTGTGTGCCAACCGCTGTGTGAGTGTGTTGCAGCAAGTGTCACCCAGAGCTGCATGTTCCCGGCTCTCTAGACGAGTCTGAGTCAGCAAAACGGACCAGACCTGACACACTGACTGACCCCACTGCTCCTTCCTGGAGAAAAAACAGTCATCCTCATTGAATTACAGCCTTATGAAACACTTAAAGGTCCCATATTGTAAAAAGTGAGATTTCCAGGTCTTTTATATTATGAAACAGGTTTAAATGCTATATAAATACTGTTAAACTATCAAAACGTTCAATATACAGAGAAATACACACAGCCCGTATTCAGAAATTGTGCATTTCAAACAAGCTGTTAGGATTTTTGTCCATTTGTGATGTCACAAATATACAATATTTAGACCATTACACGGTTTTAAACGTAAACATTCTAAATGTGTCCCAGTTTATTTACTGCTGCAGTGTATGTAAATAACATCAGCTGACAGGAAGTACACATGGACAAGCTGTTGCCTAGCAACGCAATTCCGTTGCAATTGCGTTGAAATGCTAAACTAAAACGGAGCGTTTCAGACAGAGGGTAAATATAGGTATATTCAGGCTGACAGTATGAGAAAAATAAAGTTTTTTTTTAACATTACAGCATGTAAACATGTTCTAGTAGAAACACAAAATACAAGTATGAACCTGAAAATGAGCACGATATGAGACCTTTAAGAAAAGGCACACGTGCACTCACTCACATACTGCATACACACTTACTTCTTAGTCTTGTGGGTGAATCGCTCGGTGAGTTTGTCGAGGGCACGCGCATATTCAGCCTCAATGTCACCTCTGCGCCGGAGAAACTCAGAGAGGTCAGAGAGCTGCTGCTGTTTCACCTCCACCTGAGAGTCTAAAATCTTGATCTGGTCCGTGAGCTGGGCCCGCAGGTCTGACACACACACACACACACACACACACACACAAAGACAGACAAAGAGTGAGGCAGAAGGACAGTCATTTCACCCCAGCCAACATTTGTATGTGGGACCCATGTAGGTAGTAAATGGGCTGAAAAAGCCCTATATGGGATTGTCTGCGGATTCCATAATGGCCCAATGTCAATTGCGCACATGGATTCCATGAAGGTTTACAATGGGTGTTATGTGGGCCCCAACTGGGCAACATATTCAAGACCCATCTTAGTCCCAGCTTTACGTTCTATGTGGGTACTACATGGGGACTACATGGGCTGAAATATGGGTTGTAAGTGGGTTTGTCCACAGTTTCCATGTTGACCCCATGCCAATTACCCTTGTGGGTTTCATGCAGGAGTACACTGGGTGTTATATGGGCCCAATCTGGGCAACATAAACCAATACTCATCTCTAATTTCCCATTAGTGACCCACCTAGGACCCACATGGGTAGCCCACTTGGGGGAGCCCATGTGGGACCTATTTAGTTGATTCAACTGGGCCACTTCTGAGCCCATACACTAATTTCCCATTATGACCCACCTAGAACCCACATTAGTTGACCCAAGTGGGCCCCAGATAAGATGCCCATTTTGGGCCCATACCCACATGGTACCCAGGTACCCCCAGCATAACCCATGTGGGGCCCACGTAACCATGTTGTCTGGGACATGAGAACACACACATACATGGATGAACACAGTGATCAGTCTTTGATTTTTTTGGTGAACTCTGTACATCACAAAAAAAGCTTTGATTTAGAATTACCCACTCATCCAATACATAATACAAAATATTTACTCACTCTCAACTAAGTCAACGAAATGACTTCACAACTAACACACATGATAATCCTTTAAAATGCAATGTATTGTTTGAGATTAAACCAACTGTGTTCCTGTCACATTTCAGATGTATATGATGGATGTATATGAGGAGTTATAAATCAACCAAAGAGGGATTTCCCCTCACCACTGGACTAAACAACCCATGTGTATATAAAGTAGCTCCACCTCAACCAGCTGCAACAGTGATATTGCACAATATTGAAAATTGAATATTGCATGTCATATACCATACCGTGTCAGGGACAGCGTGTCATTATTCGCTTGTTACATGCGTAGTGTCTTTTCAAAACAAACTTCCACAACCACTTAGGTAGGGTTAGGAAAATATAGTGGTTGATGTTAACTTGACTGACTAACGACTCACGTGACTACCGTTACTAACGTGACTACTGATTGACGTGACAAAAAGCCAACGTTGATGTTTAGTTTCACACGGGAAATGAACAGACGTCTCCTGGGTGAAAGTCTACTTTATTTACACAGCACATGACTAAAAACTCACCCATGACTAAAAACTTAAACCTTTATTACATTCGTCATATACACACAGGTACATACATGAAATTTGACATCTGCATTTAACCCATCCCAAGCATTGTAGGACATTACTGTTTATGTATTTCCTGTCTTTATATCTCTAGGGGAGGGACCAGAGCAAGAGCGAATCACATACCCCTATGAATCGGAGAGAACGGACTTGTAGAACCTCGTCCGGATTAGGGAGACCGGGGCCCCCTCCTGGAGCCAGACCCGGGGGGTGGGGATGGAGGGGGCGAGGGGGGATTGGGGAGGGGTGGGCGCTGGGGGAACATGTGGTGGCCGGGCTTTAGCCCATTGGGCCTGGCTGGGCACAGCTTGAAAAAACATCTTGGAACCGCCACCCCCGCAGGGATAGTAGATAGATATACAGTAGTTGGGCTCACCTCCACGCATAGCTCTGGTTCCGGAACCATACCCTGGATGGGGCTGGACTCTCTCCTTTTCCGGCGTTGCCCAGGGTGAGAGGCGCCCGGCGGGTGTGGGGATACTCACGAGCCCCCGGCTGAGCACCACTGTGTGTTCTCCCCAGAGAATGAGAGGGTCGCCACTCTGCGGCTGCGAGTTGCGGGGAGGAAATCTCTGACTGTTGTGTGTGCGTATGCACCAAACAGCAGTTTGGAGTGTCCGGCCTTCTTGGAGTCTCTGACTGGCGTCTTGGAAAGGGCGCCGACTGGGGACTCTATAGATCTGCTGGGGCACTTCAAACGCTCACGTGGGCAATGATGGAGAAACCTGGAGGGGGGTGATTGGGAAGAACGACCTGCCTGATCTGAACCTGAGTGGTGTTTTGTTATTGGACTTCTGTGCTAGTCATGGATTGGCCATAACAAACACCAAGTTCGAGCATATGTGGTTCATAAATGTACTTGGTACCAGAACACCCTAGGCCAACGATCGATGATCGACTTTGTGGTCGTATCATCAGATCTGCGTCGGAAGGTCGTCGGAAGGTCGTCGGAAGGTCGTCGGAAGGTCGTTGGAAGGTTGTCGGGGCCTGTCGTGGCAGCAACCTAAGAACCTGCTGGCTGAAGAAGGAGGCCTTCTAGGCTTGGTTGGCCTGGGGGTCTCCGGAAACAGCTGACAGTTACCGGTTGGCTAGAAGGGCTGCAGCTGTAGCGGTCGCAGAAGCAAAAACCCGGCTGTGGAAGGAGTTCTGGGAGACCATGGAGAAGGACTTTCGGTTGGCATCAAGGAAGTTCTGGAAAACCGTTAGACGACTCAGAAAGGGAAAGCAGGGCTTAACTTAGGCTGTGTTCAGCAGGAGAACTGCGGACCCGGACTGGGTATCATTGAGCAGTGGAAAGAGCACTTTGAGGAACTCCTGAACCCGTCTAACATGTCCTCCGTAGAGGAGGCAGAGTTTGACAACTCAGGGGAAGGCTTGTCCATATCCTTGGCAGAGGTCACTGGGGTAGTCAAAAAGCTCCTCAGCGGCGAGGTGCCAGAGGTAGATGACATTTTCCCTGAGATGCTGAAGGCTCCAGACATTGTTGGGATGTCTTGGCTGACACACCTCTTCAGTGTCGCATGGAGGACGGGGTCATTGCCTGTGGAGTGGCATACCGTGGGGGTCGTTCCCATTTTTAAAAAGGGGGACTAGAGGGTGTGCTCCATTTATCGGGGTATCACACTGCTTAGCCTCCCCAGGAAACTTTATTCTAGGGTGCTGGAAAGGAGACTCCGACCAATAATCAAACCTCGGATCCAGGAGGAGCAATGCGGATTCCGTCCTGGCCGTGGAACAATGGATCAGCTCTTTATCCTCGTGGGGCTGTTGGAGGGTTCATGGGAGTTTGCCCATCCAGTCTACATGTGTTTTGTAGACTTGGAGAAGGCTTACGACCGTGTCCCCCGGGGAGTCCTGTGGGTGGTACTGCAGGAATATGGGGTACCGGGGTCATTGTTACAAGCCATCTGGTCCTTGTATAACCAAAGTGAGAGCTGTGTCCGTATACACGGCACAAAGTCAAACACGTTGTCCCTCGTCACCGTTTGTGGTTTTCGTGGACAGGTTCTCAAGGTGCAGCCGGGGGGAGGAGAGTGTCTGGTTCAGGGACCTCAGAATTGCGTCTCTGCTCTTTGCGGATGATGTGGTTCTGTTGGCTTCATCGAACTGTGACCTACAGCACGCACTGGGGCGGTTTGCAGCCGAGTATGAAGCGGTCGGGATGAGAATCAGTACCTCCAAGTCTGAGGCCATGGTGCTCTGCTGGAAACCGGTGGATTGCACCCTCCGGGTGGGGAGTGAGTATTTGCTCCATGCGAGAGAGTTTAAGTATCTCGGGGTCTTGTTCACGAGTGAGGGTAAAATTCTGCTGCTCCTTCGTGTCGAAAGGGGCCAGCTGAGGTGGTTCGGGCATCTGATCAGGATGCCTCCAGGACGCCGGTTTTCCGGGCACGTCCAACTGGTAAGAGGCCCCGGGGTAGACCCAGAACACGCTGGAGAGATTATATATCTCATCTGGTCTGGGAACACCTCTGGATCCCTCAGGAAGAGCTGGAAAATGTTGCTGGGTAGAGGGATTTCTTGAAATCCCTGCTTAGCCTGCTGCCCCCAAGACCCGCGGAAGAAAATGGATGGATGGACGGATGGATGGATATCTCGCCTTGCTTGTTAATAAATATGAAAAAGCATTGCATGCATATCACACCTGCTCCTGCTTGCAGAGAAAGAATAAAATGCTGTCTGTGCTGTCATTTGGAGGTGTGATTCAGTTCACATGTAATAACCCAACATAACCTTGTATTACACACAAGCTTGTATGCAAACACAGCGAAGCCAGCAATGATGTGGCTCGGCGCTGCACTTTGGTTTGAAAAGGCTAATACAAACACCGTTCTCTCAGATAACCCCGCCTTCACTTTGCTCTCTCACCTACCTCTCTCTCTTCTTTCTTCTACTCTTACCTGTTCTCAGCTCTCTCTGTCTTTTCTTCCTCCCCCACCACCCCGCTCACTCTTTCCCCTCTTTACTCTTTTTCTCCGTCTCTGTGTGAGTACACAGCCCGGGGCTGACTGGATGTGAGGAGACAGCATCACTAATACTGGCTATAAATACACCCTTAGTAGTACAGTACAGAAAGCCCCACAAAGCCATGGCATGCACCCTCCAAAACACAGCACACACACACACAGCAGTTGTCATGTGAAAATCTCTCTAAATAACGCCAACATTGTCATGCTCATGTTTTTGCTCTGATTAAGGGATTCTGTGCACTCCTGTTGGCTTTAAGAGACTCTGTATGGATTGTCATCAAGCTCCAAACAAGAGTGATGTCATCAGTCTGTGACAACGTATTTTGGAGCACACACATGTAAACATTGGCACAGATAGGTTCAGCGAGAGTCTGCGGATGGGTAATTGTGCAGAGCAACTGCACACATTCATGCATGAATGCACATGTGCTATCTTATATGCATTCATGCATGCAGGTAAGCGCAGTATGGGGCACAGATGTACACAGAGACAAGCACACGACACACACATGCACATCCAGAGTGACTTACCTTTCATCTGCGATTCGTACTCGGCCAGACTCCCCTTCTCCCTCCTCAGCTTTACATGCGATGTCATCATCTTTGACCTCTTGACTGTCGTCCGTCACTGAGACCTTCCGTCCTGAACCCTGGTTCTTCGATCTCCCCTCCTGAAACCTTTCGACCTCAGTGCCTTGCTCCAGCTCTGTCGTCTGTGACCTTTCACCCCTGACCCCTTTGGCCTTGCTGCTCTACAGCTGCGTGCAGCGCATCGGCATCTGTGTTGATCGGCTGCACTCTGCGGGGATGTCGTTCTGGTCGATTTGTTTGTGGAATCCCTTAGGTTTCTGATGTGAAAGCTGATCCATAGGTGAACTGGCCTGAGCAGCAGACAGAGGGGAAGATAGAGGATAGAGGAAGAGAGAATATGGATGACAAAAGGACAACAGGGGGCAAGAAAGGAAGATTTATTAAGACCGGAATGGGAAAATGAGAGAGCCAGAGGACAAATAAGGCCAGGGCGACAAGACAGAAAGGGACAGTGACACCAGAGAAGGGAGATTTAATAGGAGGGACAGCGGGTGGGGGTGGGGAGCAGAGCGCCGAATGGACAGTAAGAGGTCAAAGTGATGGGGATGTGAGGGAGGAAGGATGAAGAATGGGGGAAGGGAAGATGAGAGGTGATGAGTAACAGCAGTAATGAAGGACATTCAAGGCCTTGAGGTCGGGGGTTGTCCATAAAGGTGATCTGTCTCCAATGATTCTTGTTACATATACGGCACCAAGCTTAGATTCAAGATGAGAATCTAGAGTCACAGTGGGATGTAGTAAATACTCACTGGAGATGAACCTGAAACTGGCCCGTGACTTTGGGTCTCGACTCGCAGGTTTGTTCATATATTAACAATTTCTCAGAGTTGCTTCAACATCGTTGCTTTTAAAGGGAAATCCCACCAATTTCACACATGAAAGTCTGTTAACTCATCATGAGAAATACCATTCAGGAAAACAGTTGTATAATGTCTTTTGATGTCATGAGTACAGCTATGATCAGGCCCGACCCTACTTGAACCCAGATACTGTCCAAGCCCGACCTGAGCACGAACAACAGCACCAATTTCATTATTATAAACTTGGAAAAAAAAGTTCAGAAACTTATGTTTGTTCGATTACTTCTCTGTTGTTACGATGCTAATTGGCATTGTATTTTACATCGTTGGAAAGCCTGTTTATGTAACTTCACAATGATGTCCAACTTGTAAAGATCATGCATTTGTGGGATGAGCAGCAAAAAATTTGCCAAAATTTTCTGCCAATGGTAAACAGTGTATTCTCCTGTTGGTACTGACTCTTGTTTTGAGTTGTTTGGTGGATTGGATGATTGAACTCTCTATCAGTGACAAGGAACAAACAAGACATATTGGCTATTTTACACTTTATTCATTTAATACACTGTCAGCAGCCTCAGTAGTGGTGGAAGATCCATACGCAGCCACAACAGCCTGGCACCTCCTCCTCATGCTGGTCACCAACCTGGTCACACGTTGCTGTGGGATGGCGTTCCATTCCTCAAGCAGGATTCGTTGCAGGTCAGCTAGCGTGGAGTTCAATCATCCAATCCACCAAACAACTCAAAATAAGAGTCAATACCAACAGGAGAATACACTGTTTAGCAATGGAAGAGAATTTTGGCAAATTTTTTCTTGGGCGCTACCCACATAATCAGCTGTGCTGCTCATCCCACAAATGCATGATCCTTACAAGTTGGACATCATTGTGAAGGTAAATAAACAGGCTTTCTAACCATGTAAAATACAATGCCAGTTAGCATTGTAACAACAGAGAAATAATCCACCAAACACAAGTTTCCAAACTTTTTTTTCCAAGTTTATGTATAGTAAATTGTATGCATATATATTTAAAAAAATGTATTACAAGCTACAGTATTCGAAAGTCTTTTCAGTGCGGAACAGATATTTGTGACACAATCTCCGACATGCGCCTTCTCCTGCCAAATGTTCAGCATCGGCCAAAAAAAAAACACAGGGAAATTGGTGCGAACCCGACCCAATTCAAGCCCGGGGTAATCTTGAGAAATTGTGACAGGAGCCACTGGTTTCAGAACTATTATATATAAATTCCTATTTCAAAGTTTTATTTGAATGATCTCCTCAATGTCACTCAACATAGAAACACACGAGTCTATCAGATAATGTAATAAGCCTATAGATTTACTGTATGTTATGGCCAGCAGTTTTCAACTTTGTTTCATGGCGGATGGGCCTAAATGCTACAATACCCCTTGAGGCTCAGCCACACCATGGACCCTCGAACTGCTCCCCAAGTGCTGCAGAGAAGCTGCCCACTGCTCCTAATTCTAGGATGGCTTAAATGCAGAAGCTACATTTCACTGTGTGCTGTGCTGTGTACAATGTGTGACAATAAAAAAATGGCAGCAGCAAGTAACACTATCAACTCCGGCTCGAGCAGGAAAAGTTGACAGAGTTTGTTTTGTCCGTTCTGGGCTACTGTAGAAACATGGCAGCGCAACATGGCAGAGTCCGTGGAGAGAGGACCCGCTCCCTCTGTAGATATAAATGGCTCATTCTAAGGTAACGTAAACACAACCGTTCTTAGTTTCAGAGGGTTATACACTAATGAAAACATACTTATTAATATTATATTCCATTTCTGCCAACAGATCGCCCTAAATGCTGCACACTGGTTCTTTAAGCTGCAGATTGTATTTCCTCTGCTCTGTGATGTTGGGGCTGTCTCTTACTGAAACTACAATGGCACTCGGAGCGCAGACCTCCACCCTCCCCCCCCTCCTTGCAGCTTGCACCATCATTCACCTGTATTTTTGTTTATGTTGAGATCAGCTGTACGTAGCGGAGCATTGTAAAACACTTCATTCAAACTGGACAGAAAGAAAATAAAAGTCACCTAAACCGCCGTCGTTACTCTTTCCAACAATCACCAAGTGTGCTTTGGTCCAACTCAACTGTGATTTCACAGAGTTTAATGTGAAAAAACCTGTCTGCCATGGTGGCAGGTGACCTGAAATTTTCACCTGCCACAGCCAACATTTACTCTGTATTTGACAGGTGCTAATTTCATTCCCTGATTAAAAGCCATACATTCAAAAGGTTTGCCAAATTAGTCCGACATTCACACAACTAAAAGCTCACATTGCACCAGACACAGGGGTTTGCATGGTTGTTTGTTATTAGTCAGCGAGCATAAACTGTACTAAGAAGATGAGTTCACACACCTTGTGTGTTGCTTTTTAGTTTCACACAGAGAGGCACACACACACACACACACACACACACACACACACACACACACACACACACACACACACACACACACACAGACAGACAGAGGCAACTTCACTTCCCACATCCTGTGTCAGTTTCTCAACAGGTTTCAGCACTCCGCAATGAGCACCACAGTGTGCTGCTTTCACTGGAAATATTGTTCCTCAATCAGCCACGAGCAATCAAAACAGTAACTGAAGTCAAATGTGACCAAAAAAACACACTCACTCCAACACTAACCAGATTTAATGTGGCCTAACAATGACCTGCTCTAGTGTGGTCCCCTGTTACCCACAGTACTGTGTGGAGGCTAAACCTGTTGTAAAATGTTGCACATACAGTATGTGTTTTATCATAATTAAAGCTGTCATCACTCAGAACGGCTGTCAGACTCTCATTTCCTTTTCCAAACCTGTGTGGTGGATGCGATGCAGACACACTGCAGTGACGGTTTCAGACAGAACTGCAGAGTAAATGGAGAAGTGCAGCAGAGAGATTTCTGAAAATGAGACCGCAAGGGCCCGGAGACCTCGGAGGCTCCGGAGGGCTTCGTCAGCGTGCGACCTTAATCCGCACAGAACAAAGCAAATGTAAATGATCTGAGGACGAGAGAGGAGGGGTTGTGAGGGATTCAGCAAAAACACTGGGGAGGGGCGGGGGGGCAAAAAGGCCAGCAAGGGCAGCGAGATGGAGGTTTCGGTGTTTCATACTTAAAGTCAAGGTTGTTGAAGAAGAAGGTCATGCGGTACACATAGTGAATTTCAAGTAGATTGAAGACAAGAGAGGATACATGTGGTACAGTGTGATAGATCCGTTCTCCCACTAAGGGGATTTTCTGCTAATTTCTTCTGGAGGAAAAAAATGAAGCACTAAGCAGAAGTAAT
Source organism: Sebastiscus tertius (assembly GCA_916701665.1). Classification (NCBI taxonomy): domain Eukaryota; kingdom Metazoa; phylum Chordata; class Actinopteri; order Perciformes; family Sebastidae; genus Sebastiscus; species Sebastiscus tertius. Next base: position 12,914 of record CAKAOH010037540.1, on the reverse strand, counting down.
ACAAGCGGGATATTGTGTTAGACGTTATGACCGATACTGTATGGGGATTTCCTGACATCGCTGAAAGCCAACCACACGGTGCTACGTTGACCCTGTTACAGAACGTTATCTCGTGTCGTGTTTCTTGCAGAAATGTATCCCAATTTTTTTTTTTTTATTCTTGCAGCTGCACTGTTTCTCAACAGCTGAGTAAAAAACTGATCCCTGTGAACCTGGGACAAAGCCCAACTGTTGCTAATGCGGCATAAAACTTCCAAAAAGACAACACATGGGTGTCAACGGGACACTCGGCCAGATGATCTCACTTCCTGAAAAAGTTGACTTTCGGGAAATATATGCGCTTGTCATCTCAGTATGATCACAGATAAGCACTGAGATCTTAAAAGGGTGCCTGAGAGTGTCGAACATGATCTGATGCAAATCTGTGCTGTCGGATGTGCTACAGCTGTATGTTCACTGCTCAGGCAGAGTTAGGTGTGACACTCGTCAGTCTGAAGGACTGATTGGAGAAGTTCATAGAGACTCAAATGTGATTGCGAGAAGATACAAGTTGCAATTTATGCTGCAGGAGGAAGCAAGCAACAGTTGGAAGATTAGAATAAAATAGAATAGAATAGATCTTATTGGAAAACTACTGAGCATAAAATGGCTTTAAAGGTCCCATATTGTGCTCATTTTCAGGTTCATACTTGTATTTTGTGTTTCTACTAGAACATGTTTGCATGCTGTAATGTTAAAAAAAAATGTTATTTCCCTCATAGTGTCTGCTTGAATATACCTGTATTCACCCTCTGTCTGAAACGCTCCATTTTAGTGCATTTCAAGGAATTGCAACGGAATTGCGTTGCTAGGCAACAGCTTGGGTCCATGTGTACTTCCTGTCAGCTGATGACATTCACATACACTGCAACCAGGAATAAACTGGGACACATTTAGAATGTTTACGTTTAAAACTGTGTAAAGGGTCTAAATATTGTATATTTGTGACATCACGAATGGACAGAAATCCTGACAGCTTGTTTCAAATGCAGAGTTCCTGAATACGGGCTGTGTGTATTTCCTTGTAGATTGAGTGTTTCGATACTTTCACAGTATTTATATAGGACTTAAGCCTGCTTTATAATAAAAAAACGTGAAAATCATATGTCTCAACATGCGTCTGGCAATAATATTGCAGGTCCTTGCAGTGAAAGATATCTTAAAGGGGCACTCCACCTATTTTATTAATAAAGGTCAGTTTACTTGTCTTGAGAAACACTACTCTGATTGTGAAAATAGTTGTATAATGTCCTCTTTGGCTCTGGAGGGAGAATGACCCTGATGTTTAGCAGAAAAAGGGGGCAATGAAAAAGGCCATCAAGTTGTATTATAGTGAATGTAGGATCCACTGTTCTTTGAGCTTGACTGATACTCCAGACTAAAAGTCAGGATATAGTAACTTGGCCTCCGCTGCATCGATGTTGACCATTCTTGATCTGTCTCTTGTGAGTTCTCCAACATTATAAAAGACCAAGACGAAATCGCTGCAGTAAAATGAGCCTTTGTAACTTTTGCTGAACAGCAGCCACTGTGGCACAACAATTACAGTATAATTCTAAAACTCAGGAAGACATTACTCCTCTATATCTCTATATAGACAATAGTTGATGATGATATATTAATGCTACTGTATGATATCATAGACTAAGGTAGGCATCACTCCTCTATATCTTTACATAGACAACAGTTGATGATGATTTATTATAGGTCACTCGTCAACTCTGATCAAACGGTCAAACTAGGCAGCGCTGATCAAATATGAATCAATATTCTGTTACTGTAATGTCTATTTCTCTCCTCACATGTTCTCAGAATCATCTTGAAGTGTACTGTTTAGCTGTAAAATGAGAAAGTTTGTGACCTGGCATTCATGTTGAGATCAGTTGAGGAAATACCAAGCACCGCCCACTAGCCGAAGCACAGCCAATAGGAAAACTCTAGAAATGGCTAGTGATTGGTCAAAGTCTCCCGTCACAGGCTAGATTTCCTAAAGCCTGAAAACAGAGCCATGAGGAGGAGCAGAAGTCTAGTTTTCTCTCAGGACACTTGAATTACAAAATGCTTAAAAGGTTATTATGGAATTTTTTTGCCCAAGATAAAGTGAAAAATATCATGACATATTGTGCACCTATTTATCAATGTATGGAATTTTCTTTTACAAAAAATAAAAAACATTTCTTCCTGCAAAACAAAATATGACATGTGCTTATGTAGACTAGTACCAGCCAATTTCAACCACTAACATCATGACATCCATCTATCAATCAATCTGCAACTTTTCGTGACGAGAGGAGTGTGTGAAGCCACAGTTCTTCGTAGCTCCATATCACACTACATTAGCCACCATAAGCTACCGATGAAACAGACCAATAAGGCTGTAGCAGCAACAGCCCTGATTGAGTGAGAGTGCATTTTATTGCTGATGAATTTAACTTTTCAAAGCAAATCTGAAAGCAGCTCCTACAGCCGACCTGATTGCACTAGAACAGGTAGAGCACCCTCATATCGGCTCTGGCCCTGCAGGTCTCATTTAGAACGTGTCATGAGATTTAGGCCGATGCAAGATTAACTATGCAAAGTAGCAAAATCTAAATTCATCACATCACTGACAAAGTTTGCTTCTTGCCAGAGTCTCTCTACGCTCTACTATATCCTTCTCAACTGCTGCTTATGCAACAGCTGCCATTGCAAACAGGAAACCATATCATAGTATGCCACCACAGGCTTTTACTCTCGCACCGTGTGTAGAGAATTACTCTGTGCCTGCAAATCTCACCGAAAGTTTTCAGCAGCAGCTTAATCCTGGTTCTCATCCCTCCCAGAACACACACAACAGGGATGGTTTCAAGGTGGAAGTGGGAAAACTGCACATAATGTATCACATAACAGAAAGTGTGTCCACCAATGATGTGACATTTATAATAAGAGGGTGGAAATTAATAGTCTTTGGCAACGTAGCTTGATAAGTATATTTTACACACAGTATAAGGTGCCTTTCAGATTCTGGCATGGTACCTAATTGCAACTGCGCCGAGGGCAGTTTTGTATCAGACAGGGCTGCAAAACAAACCCAAAAGAGCACAGAAACATTCCCACTGCCACCTGCATTTCTCTGGTCCTCCCATGGTCGAGTTTTATGTACAGAGTCATTTACAGGTCATGTTTGTGGAATGCGTAGCTGTGCGCTCTGGCAGAGAGCATGAATGGAAAAAAAAAATTAATAAAAAAGTGAAGTTTCGGACAGTCGTGCACTGTGAGGATCGAGAGGCTGCAGGTCGGCCACGTCGGCTCCTTCAGGCCCTGCTGAGACCTCGACTTCCCCGGAGCTCATTAGCGGCATTAGAGGTCACTAAACCCCACCTGTCTGTTGGCAGGTTAGGGTTTAGGGCAGGGGTCAGCAACCTTTACTATCAAAAGAAAATCTGTCTGGACTGTCTGCCGCAAAACATTTGAGCATTGAGATGAAGGTAACACAACCTAGTCTACGTATATAATCATAAAATATCTAATGCAGTGAGGGACCAAGTGCAAATGTATGACGTAGTATTAGGGCCACATTGAAGGGAAAAAAAACTGAGATTTCGAGAATAAAGTCATAATATTACAAGAAAAAAAGAAAATAACACGTAAAATTACTACTTTATAATATTATGACTTTATTCTCGACATCTCAGATTTTTAGTTTTTTTTCCTCAAAGTGGCCCTAATAATCCGTCGTACCGTCGTACAATAGACCTACAACAATGATAAATAAAAATGAAAAGGTAAACAAAAAGCAGTTATTCATTTCCATTTTTAAAAATCCACAGGAGAGGAGCTAAAGAGCGGCTCAACAATGTTCTGAATGATGGTTAAAGGTTATATGGTCACCTAATGCAGTATGTGCTAAACGGTTTTACTCACCTCTGTGACACTGGAAAACATATTGAAGCATTTTGATGACTATAAAACCTTTTACCATTCAAAACATTGTTGATCATCATGTAACCCGCCAGAGGGTAGGTGGGTGCATCTTATCTAAATCGAACTATTTAAAACACCTGGGACTCGTCTGAGCTCTCATGGACAAGTAGTGCGCCTGTGCAAGTGGGAGATGCGGAAGTGTTTTTAAAAAGGAACGTTTTAGCGAAATTGCGTGTGTTTGTGAAGTGATGAGCATCCGACTGGATCAGTGAGGCCTCAGGCCTGTACTACGAAGCAGGATTTGGCGTTAGCGAGGTAACGTCAGGGTTAACCCTTCAGGGTTTTCCGTCCTACAGTGGATCACTTCTTACCAGGGTAAATCACCATGATGTTGAACAGCTAACCTGGTCCGGTTATGTTCCAGATAAGAGATCAACTTGTATAAAAGCACCTCCTACTGATCAATCAGAGCTCGGTGCTCTGATCGTATGATAATATTACACAAAGACGAAGAAGTTTAAGTCATAAAACGAGCTAAAAACAGCATAGTTTAAACTGACACATGCAGGAAGGACAGCTGGCTGTATGCTGTGGGTGTTTACCACTTTGATTTATGTTTTTATATATTGTTTTACTTGTTCTCAAGTCCTTTTCACACCGCTGGAGTCGGGCACGCAGCTGAAAGAAAGCTGAAATAGTCAAACATTGTTGCCAAAGAGCATAATGAAGTATAATCTATTCATCCAATATATTCTGAAAGCTATTTATTGATCTCTGCCCCATCTATAGACGACTACATCTGACTTTTGAGTGTTCCTTTAAAGCTGCAGTAGGCAACAATTTTTTTGGCATCACTGGGCAAAAGTCCCATAATAACCTTTCAGCATATTGTAATTGAAAGGTTCTGAGAGAAAACTAGACTTCTGCTCCTCTTCATGGCTCTGTTTTCAGGCTTTTCAAAAAATCTAGCCCGTGACGGGAGACTTTGACCAATCACAGGTCATTTCAGAGAGAGAGAGCGTTCCTATTGGCTGTGCTACAGCTGGTGGGCGGTGCTTTGGTATTTCCTCAACTGTTCTCAACATGGCTGCCGGGTCACAAACTTTCTCATTTTACAGCTAAACAGTACACTTCAAGATGATTCTGAGAACATCTGAGGAGAGAAATAGGCATTACAGTAACAGAATATTGATTCATATTTGATCAGCACTGCCTAGTTTGACTGTCTGGTCGGAGTTGATGAGTGACTGAAAGCTGCTGAGAGACGGCAGACTCCAGATCAGCTCTTTCAGATTACCTGTCTCATGCACTACTGTCAGGATATAGTGACCGTTTTATAAAAAATAACTTTTTTTAATCATATTTGCTCCATTTCTACCAACTGTAGCTTTAAATTAAGAAGTCTTTTAAGTTACGAATTCACACATAGTCCATTATTTATTTATTTTTGCCAGCTGTCCTTCTGCATTTAGCAGCTTCAACTGTGTTGATTTTAGTCTGATTACGTGTTGAACTTCTTCATATTTGTCTAATTTTATAGTTTGCTCTTCCTTTGTATAATATGCCGCTCTGCTGACAGTAGACTGTCCATGTCTGTGATTGGTCAGATGCTGCAAACCCCTTCCCTTTTATGTGAACGCATTCGTAGCTAGACTGAGAAACCCTGGGTTGATTGACCGAGTTGATAACCAGCGTCGTAGGACCGCTTAGTGGGATCTCTGTTGTTAGGGTTAGTGAAGCCAGATAACCAGAAGATACCCTGGGTATGTTGAACTGGGTATGATGAACTGGGTATGTTGAACTGGGTATGCTGAACTGGGTATGATGAACTGGGTATGTTGAACTGGGTATGCTGAATTGGGTATGTTGAACTGGGTATGTTGAACTGGCTTCGTATTACAGGCCTTAGGACTATTGTGCATGTGTTGTGTGAGAGTTTGTAAACAGATGTTTTGATATAGTTTTGCTGCCCCCCGTTTACTTCAATTCATCAAGACTTTTCTCTGTTTTTGGATTCTTCATTCAGAAAAATTAAGTTTTCTTTAAAGGGACTGTTCAGACTCAGGCTCCAACACAAACTACTGTGAAGCACCAAAACCTCTTGGTTGTATCTAGTGAAGCCCGTCTGCTAAACAGTGTTGGCCGCAGTTGGAGGACGCGGGGGAGACCGTAGCTTTGGTCTCCAGGACCAGAGTCTCTGCTGTACTCTGCTCCTCTGCCTGCCTTCACTCACACAACACGCTCGCTCACGCTCTTTCGCTCCGCTCTCACGTGCATGCGCGCACACTCCACACTGCAGAAGAGTTAGTTTAGCTCTGAGAATATCTAGTGAACGTTTGTGCAGAAATAACTGCTGCAGCTCCTCCAGACCAACAGAAGTTTCCCGTGTCTTGTGAAGTGACAGGGCTCCGCAGAGAGAAACGTTATCGTCTCCGACCAAAACTCCGGCATCTCCCCTGTTCCCTCCCGCTGCGGTCGCAGTGTGTCGCCTCACTGTTTTGAGCAATGCTCCTTCATGTCTATGTAGAGCGAGCACAAGCCCGAGCAACAGGACGCTGACTTTCGTTGACTTAACGGCCACAGGTGTAGCTGTTAACAAGCAATTTCTGATTCTTACAAACAGTCCCTTTAAGAATTCAAGGTCACACGTGGTGAGTAATTGATATACAAATGGTCATTTTGTGGGTAAAGTATTCCATAATGATAAATGTTTCTCAAGTGATGTTGCCCACCACAGCTCACAGGTTGAACCACTACTTTAGGAAGTGGAGTAGATACGCATTAGCATCATTTCATGCACCTTATTATACATGTGCAACTACAGAAAATGCACAAGAAATACACACTTTGTCACGTTCCTCACCGGCACCAACGCTTCATGTGTGTTTGTTTCGAAGTCTGTAAAACAGGTTTCTTAGTTGTTTTGATGCAGTGAAGGCGAGATGGTCAACCACGCATCTTAGACTGGACTTGTTTTCTGAGAGCAATTTTGAAAAAGTACACTATGATGAACCTGTGAGCTGCATTTACATGATTAAAACCAACTACATTCACAATATCACGTTAAGGAAACTGCACCTGACCTCAGGTTATAGGTAAACTTCAGCTCATCAAATTAAAAGCCTACGAGAGCTTTACCATTTCTTAGGCACGGCTGCTCTGTTACATTACCATCACAATTGTTGCTCTGTAAAGCAACAGCACAAAGGAAAGGCTACTTTATAGAGGCCTCTGAGAAGGCTGTTTGAGGCCATCTTCATTATATAATAACACAGCGGGAATTAGCTGTCAGCAGAATCAAGGTTCTACAGAGTGTTGACTTGTATTTACGATGGTCGTAAATCACCCCATATGGTCGAGGCACTAGCAGTGCTGCACACAATGGCCACATAAACACCTCAGCATAATTACACAAGCATGTAAACACACAACAGAGCATGCACACTGAAAATGGTGCACACATATTACATAATTGATACCCCTAACAGTCAGTAGGCTACATCCATTTGTCCACTCAGAAACCCCTCCAGTGAATGCAGTACACTAAACTACATATGAACACACAGACGTGTTCACTTTAGACATGCATGTACACAAGCATGCACACACTTTTACACACACACACACACACACACACACATATAGGCTCTATAAACACACAGGTTGTTATTGGGTTGATGAGCAGCGTGACAGCCGTACATACCTCACTTTGTGGTCCTCTGCTGTCTCTTTCTATCTGTTCCTCAGCTCTCCTCCTCTCTTCTCATCCCTCGTTCTCTCTATCTCACACACACACAGAGCAGTGTGTTTGAATCTGACAGATTTCTCTCAGCTCAGTACCCTCCTCCTCCCTCCTCCCTCCTCCCTCCCTCCCTCTCATTTCTCAGCCACACACACACACTCAAAAACAGCCCTCCCTCCCTCCTTTCTTTCTTCCCTCTCCTGCCAAATATGCCAAATAGCCTCCCCCCCTCTCTCTCTCTCTCACCAGAGCTGCCTCTCTCCTCCCCCTTCCCTCCCTCTCTCCCTCTCTGCCTTGTGAAGCAGTGCTAAAGCCACAACCCAAGCCACGCCCCCTGCTCTCTCCTCTCCTCCGGGCGGCTATAAATACCGCTGCTGCTATGAATATACCGCCTTTCTCCCTCAGCATCCCTCGCTCTCGCTCTCTCCACCCTCCATCCATCCCTCCCTCCCTCCATCCCTTTCTCTCTGGAAATGTTTTTCTGATGACCTTGTATTATTCGCCCTTACAACGCCATCACATGACAGCATCCTTTCCCTTTTGCACACTCTCGTGCAAGATGCAACCATGCACATGCACACACAGGCTTCAAGGCATGTCCTCAAGCAGCTGCACTAACGCACTAACAGACACACAGATTTCTTAAACACAACCACAGATAACAACGTTTGGTACTACCCCGTCTCCTGTGCTTCCTGTCTGTTGTGCCGGATATGGTGCATTTTTCCTTTTTTTTTTTACAGCTGAGAAAAACACACTCTGATCGAGAGACACGCATCAACAGCAGATCACGCTGTACTTCACTCACTCCTTCACAAATAAATCCTACTTGCTCCACTAATTCTATCAACACCTGCCGCGTAAAGACGAGTCAACGATGGATGCACCTGTCCTTGCAAAATGCAACGAGTCTACAACAAAGCTGTTGTATTATAAAGCTGAATAAAAGAGGAGTGAATGTTTCTCTCAGCATCCTGCATCTCTTAGGAACAGTCTGATTTATCAAACATCGAGGTTGATTCATCACACTGAATGCATCAAAGATATAACCTCAGTGTTTTGTTGTATTGTCTTGGCATCATTTCTGCATGACATATATCCAACATGTCGGGTTGATTCACCTGCCAAAACAACAACAGTGGTTGTAGATTCCCATTGTACACTAACAGTAGGTATCATGAACATTAGGCAGCATCATGTCTCTGCTTTTGCTCACTGCCAGCGATACTGTCTGGGAACGAGGTTACTAACATCTGGTGCAGGCGTGTTATGGGCACCGAGGGTACACTTAAACAGAATCAAATCTTCGCCTGTAGGCTATAAGGTATGTCACGGACGTAATTAATCCTGGGATTGCACGGGCGCTGCTGCAATAATTTCATAAATGAAACCACCAAAACTGTGAGCAGCACAAAGACACACAAAAGATTGTAGAGCGCATTGAAGAGCGGGTATTTTTCTGCTATAGGGAGTTATAGACTATACCACAGGGTGCCTATATGCATTACCATATAAGGTAGCACAGCCCTGTGTGATGTCTTCTATGATTTTGTTCACTTTTTATTGCCATGTGGTGCCTTAATAGCACTAGCTTACAACATTCTGATCTGTGTCTCAATTCCTGATAGAATCATTCAAATTCATCATAACATTAAGATAGAAAAAGTAGTATTGATTACCATGACAACTGCTTTCACATCATATAATTCGTTCATCAATGTTTCCGTGTTTGAAATCACAGAAGTGGCCTACAGTGACAGAGAGAGAGAGCTGGAATATCATGGACTGTTAAATCATTTTATTTGCATTAATGGTGGAGCAGTTAATCATGTTTTCTCCAAACTGTTTGATGCATTTATGAGTCACCAGCTCAGAATCAGTAGAACAGAGTGTGTCTGTGTGTGTGTGTGTGTGTGTGTGTGTGTGTGCGTGCGTGTGTGTGTGTGTGTATTTGTGTGTGTGTGTGTGTGTGTGTGTTCAGGATTAAGAGTGTGAGCGAGTGTTGCTGATGACCAAACTGTATCTGCGTGGACAGGATGTGCTGGTGCAGGTGTGTGCAGGTGTGTCTCAAAACCCTTTCCTCTTCACCTCTGTCAGCTCTAGAGCCGCCTGCAGGTCGTCGGCGGTGTGTGTGTGTTCCTCTTCACCTCTGTCAGCTCTAGAGCCGCCTGCAGGTCGTCGGCGGTGTGTGTGTTCATCTTCAGAGAGTGTGTGAGGACTTTGTTGAGCTCCTCCGGAGCGACCAGGTTGAAGCGCAGCAGAGAGTCAGCCAGCTGGGAGCGAGCATTGCCCACAAACGAGTGAGACAGGAAAGACGCCAGGCCAGCCCCGCCTTTCATGGTGTAGAGAGGGACTCTGACCATCCCTAGAACCTGGAGAGAGAGAGAGAGACAGGGGGAGAGAGAGACAGAGATAGAGAGAGAGAGAGAGAGAGAGAAAGGGAGAGATGGGACAGGGAGAGAGAGAGAGAGAGAGAGAGAGAGAGAGAGAGAGAGAGAGAGAGAGAGAGAGAGAGAGAGAGAGAGAGACAGGTGATGAGGAACAGAGCATACGATCAGGAAAATGGCTGCAATCAGTCACTGTAGAAGGAAGAGGACACACAGGTTACCTCCTGTCCATGATCTGCTGCAGTGGATACAGCCGCTCTCTCCACCTCCCTAATCTGTTCCTCCTCCATCTTCTTCACGTAGAAGTGAGTGATAAGACGGGAGGAGGAGGGGGAAGAAGCAGGGGCGTAGCAGGAGTCCACATGATCTTCTACCAGTATAGGAAGAGTCACGCCCAGCTCCTCCAACAGCTCCCTGCTGAGCCCCGCCTCCAGGGTCTCCTTCGATGGGTTGACGAACCTGAAGTGTGGGAGGTGGGGTCAAAGGTCAGGATCAGATATGAAAGTAGATAAACAATGTCAGTTGTATTGCTCTCCTGAGACTCCTCCGTGCAGAAGTAAATAAATCAAGCTGATTTAAAAGCTCATTCAATTTTAGAACCCAAGTTTGTGGAGGTGGCGGAGTTAGTCATGACAGATCTTTTTTCTCTCAAGATTTTTTATTCAGAATTAAAATGTTTGAGACAATAGTTTTTAGTTCCAGTGTGTAACATTTAGGGGGATCTATTGGCAGAAACGGAATATAATATGAATAAGTATTGTAGCGACCCTGCAGGACTAACTTGAGAGAGACACATGGGGACTTCATGGGGGGAAGATGTTGCCCTAGTTAAGCTGGATAGGTCAGGTTCAAGGCCTATGGAAAGGAGGCTGGGTCACAGACATGGGTCTTGAGGTTTGGGGTATGACACACATATCTACATCGATTTCAGAAGTGGCAGACAAAAAAATTGTGTGGCTAGTAGAAATGTTCCTCACATGCAACAGTGGCACGTGAGGAACACACTTAATTTCAGACCCTAATCGCAGGTATAATGTTTACTATGCTCACCATCTTAGTTTAGCGTGTTAGCATGCTAATATTGACCCTCATCAGCACAGCTGAGAGTGGTAGGAGTTCTTAGTAACCCTAACCCTGCGTATTGGACAAATTAAAGCTGTTGATGGTGTTAGATGTAAATCAGGGGGATCATCAGAGTGATTAACCGTACTCCATGATAATCCATCCAGTAAACACGTTGCTGTCTATTTGTGAACTGGAAGCCAAAGTCGCAGTTGGATTAACATGCGTTGGCACATGTATTGTATATTTCCTGTTAGTATTAAACGGTTAAGTATGCAGATTTTTTTTCTATGCTAACTGAAAGTATACTAATACAAGTATTTGTAATATACTGTATACAATAAGTAGTATCAGTGCTGCTTCTGACCATTCATTTACATATAGCCGATGTCATGATTTTTTCAGACTTTTCTTCTCGCCATGTTACATCATTTCACTGTGTTAGCAGATGATGCCCCAGAATGCTGGCAGTGACTAGGCCTACTGTAAATCACAGACACAAAGACACTAGTGATTCATTTTAAGCAGAATACTAATTAAGCAGCATGTGTCTGGCAGTTACAGCTTCTTGATTTCTGTTTTACGGCGAGATAAAGGCACCTCACAGAACAACTGTCATGTGTGTTTTCTTCTGTTTTACTGTTCATCCTTCAGTATTCCAGTGACAGTGTGTGAATGTTTGTTCTGTGCCTACAGGTTTATATCTTTTGATCTGTGAAGAAAGAGAGAAACTTACAGACTAACTAAGCTGAATGTAGCCTACCTGTGCACATTAAAGGATAAAGGACAGACTCACCCACCAGGGAAACCCAGCAGACCGTCAAAACGCATCTGCATCTGTGGGAAGTGACAGAGGCCGTTATACACTCACACACACACACACACACACACACACACACACACACACACACACACACACACACACACACACACACACACACACACCCACATGCACACGCACGCACGCACACACGTTTATAGACAATATCAGGACTTTTGAAAAAAATGGGACAAATGGGGATTTGCCTTTCCCAAGGTCCTAGAGACCTGGGAATCAAAGTATTTCCAGGCCATGCTTCTACGAATACATCCATCTGTTGCGATTTTGTCTAAGGCTATTTTTTGGTCGGACCTGATTTTGATGCTACGGAGGCTCTAGATATACTGTGGTGAGCTTGGGAAAAATGAGGACGCCAAAAATGTCCTCATCTTTCCGAGCGTCCTGATATTGAAGGTGTGTTATCATAGAATTGTCCTCATTTGTCATGAAAACTAGTACACACACACACACACACACACACACACACAAGGCCTTTCCCATTTCTGATTTTATACGGCTCGACTCCTCGACTCCTCTCCTCAACTCCTCTCCTCGTGTCTTAGTCCCGCCCACGGGAGATGCGAGCGGAGGAGGCAAGGAAAAGAAACGAGGAGAGAGGAAGAGAGGAAATATGTTTTTAGAGACATGAGACGTCCTTCACTCTGAAGCGTCACGTGAAGCGACGTCCGTTTCTGATGACAGCAGCAGCTGATCACAGCTGGATCAGCTGTCAGTCGGCTTTAACAGCTGTTTATGTCTGAGCTGTACTAATAATACTAATAAAGACACTCAGTTCTTCTCAGTAGCAGAGCAGCAGTGTTTCTCTCTGTAGTCTGTTACCTGTTTAACAAACACCTGCACATGAATAACAGCTGCAGTCTGTATTTCTACTGTGGACTGAGTCCTGCTTAGAGGACCAGGAACCATCTCTACTGGAACAATATCTTTATATTATTTATTC